>OY748294.1:22241711-22293310 GCA_963556515.1 Nudaria mundana
AGAATTTTGGAAAATCCTTTCTTATCGGAAGTATGCGCCATTCCGCCGCGTATAATTCACTGTTTACGAGAAAAATCCAAAAAAAACAAAAATTTTCAACTTTTTAACTTTTCAACCTTGAATAACTTTTTTAGCACAAGTCGGATCGATGGGAACTTTTACATTTGATTTATAATAATGTACTTAATACCTGCACCACTTTGCAGCTCTATACAAATTAATGCAACCTTACAATTTTGTTCCGAATATTTTAACTGGATAACTCTGTTAGCTACCTGATTTGAGATTTCTTTTTGAGATATATGTGGGATCTCGGTAAAATAAAGCTACGTACGAAAATGAGCTTGCTGTTAATCAATATTTTTCAATGTTCTACGGCCCGTGTACTATAAAGTGTCAGTTTGTAATTCTAAATTAACAGTAGGTTTTTTTTTATATATTTTTTATATTTAGGTCGACAAATTGACGCCACCCGCCTTATGGTAAGCTGAGGCGACGTCTGGCAATTGAGGGCGACTCTCACAGTACACAGGAATACTATAGAGAGTGGCCCTCAACTTGACGACCCAGTAATGTGCCTCTTCACGCTTCGCTTAAAGAGCCCAGGGTTATATGTTGGAGGAAACACGTGCGCAGGCAGGGCGTTCCAAGCCACCATCGTTCGGCAGAGAAACAAACGTTTAAAACGCTCGGTTCTCGCGAAGACTGTTTCTACGGTATGAGAGTGACATCTCTGCCCGGCACGCGTTGTTCGGGATCGGAAGGGAGAGGGTGGGATCAGGTTGAAGAGCTCTTCAGAACACTCACCGTGGTAAATACGGTAGAACGCGGCCAAGGAAGCAATTTGATTTTTGTATTGTATTGTATTAGGCTACTTTTTATCCCGGAAATGTGTTATAATCCCCTAATCCCCTAATCTAACCTAAGCTAACAAAAATAAAAAACTCTTTTCAACAAAGGCGCGAGCCAACAATTAACTTTCAAATGCTGCTTTTAAAAATTTAAAATTCGCGCGCGAGGCAACAATAATTTTTTTAGCACTGTCAAATGCATGTTTCTTTAATGCGTAATAACTCAAAAACTATAAGAGCCACATACACCAAAAACTATACAGCTAACCACAGGCTTATGTTATATCTTTATGCCAAATTTCAAGTTGATAGGTTAAGAGATGCGCCCACTATCGTATCACATACTCGTACATTCTTGATAGAGCCCATCGTTGTGAAGACTCCGCAAGATCCGTCTTAATCATGGAGTTGGTATACTCGTACTATTGTGTGTCGTGTGTCACAGGTCCGGTGGAGTAGATTGTCTCAAGTTGGGCGACAACATATTGGAATACAACTTCGACTTCAGGTTTTACATAACCACGAGGTTGAGCAATCCACACTACTTGCCTGAAATCGCCGTTAAGGTAAACGACAAATATCTGTTACTGATTCTTTGTCTGTAATTTATCCCTTTAAATATTTGTAAAAGTTCAGGGAATGTTTGATAGGTTTTTTTTTTATTTGAGGCGGCACCTGACTCGTCTATAAATAAATTGTGTTATAAAACGCATTAAACTTACGATATTGTTCATATTCATCATTATCATACACCGAGCCTTTACCCAACCCAAAGTAATTGAGCAGTCGCTTCGCTGTTAGACGGGAAAGCCGACCCCACTTACTTGGTTGTTGAACTTCGATCTTTTCCGTGAAGCGACTGCCACCTAACCTCGTCGATTGGCAATATCGAAGTGCTGTAGTTAGACCAGTCGGATTATCTAGGGCTTGAACTACCGTTCGTATGGTTACCGGGATCGAGACGGTTCTATATGTTCGCATTATGATCTAAAAATGATAAGAGTAAAACGTCAGGTGAATTGAATATCTTCTTAAATAGTAGTTAGTAAATAAAGTGGCTATCATCCGCTGTAAATCGTGGACAAATATGGTTGCGTTGCGTAATTCACCTCTGTCTAACCCCTCGGGATTGACTGCTTCGGTGGCGTGGTCGGTTGTGCATCCGCTTTCGACGCCGGAGTTTCGGGTTCGATTCCCAATCGGGACAAACTTTGTGTGATGACACAAACGTTTGTACCGAAGTCTGGATGTTTTCTATGTATAATAGGTATGTATATACAAAAAAATGTATATAAGTATTTATATCAGTTTATCTAGTACTCATATCACAAGCTCTGCTTAGTTTGAGACTAGATGGCGTTGTGTGAATTGTCCTAACATATTTATTTATTATTTATATAGGCATGTGTATGTATACTGTTAATTATTTATAGGTGACGTTGCTAAACTTCGTGATAACCCCTCAAGGGTTGCAAGACCAGCTGCTCGGTATCGTAGTGGCTCAGGACCGACCTGAGCTGGAGCTCAAGAAGAACCAGCTTATCGTGGAGGGCGCCAACAACAAGAGGACGCTCAAGGAGATCGAAGACAAGATTCTTGAGGTAACGTACACACGTGCGCCACCTAGCGGCAGTTAACGAACCATAGTGGTTAGTTCCTTGACCGCTGCTAGATGGCGATCTGTATCGAAGTCGTAAGTCGCACATACTATAAATAATTTGTTTGAAAATTCTTTCAATGACTAGTACGGTTGCTTCGCGCCGCACCACGCCATAGGTTTTGGCCTATAACTTTTGACCCCTTGCCTCCAGATCGAGGGCTATCCATAGAGGGGTCAACCATCATTGGAGCATAAGCAGTTCTCGAGAGCTAAGGGGGGTACATTCCCCATTTCTATATATAGATATGTAGTTACATGATCCCCGAGTAATATACGCTACTTTTTATCCCGGTAATGTGTTCGCGCGGGAAACGAGAACGAGAAAACTGTAGCACGCGGGCGGAGCCGCAGTGATCATCTAGTTGTTAATACGATCGCATGTTTCGAAGTGTTGGGCTAGTGGTATCTCGGTCAGTTGGTAGAATGTACCTCCTGGATATTAAACAGTCGCTTGTTCAAGTCCAATCCAAGATGATCGTTTTCAACCGACTTCCAAACAGGAGGAGGTTCCCAATTCGACTGTACCTATGTTTTTTTTGTTTGTTACCTCATATCTCTGGACTGGGTAAACCGATTTTGAAGTTTCTTTTTTAAATGAAAGCTATTATTTATTTTTATTTTATTTATTTATTTATGTACAACACACAGAGAAAAACAAACAATAAGAAGAATACAAACAGAACAGTGAGCAGATAGTACAAGGGCGCTACTTATTCCTAAAGGAATCTCTTCCAGCAGGCCAGAGAGGAGATGTAAATATGACAAGGCAACGTGTGTGCAGTGCAATAAAAATAAACTTACATAAACTAAAGGCGCATTATAATATATACATAAATAAATACATACTGTACTATAATATACTTACATATAGAGCTATTACTTCCAAGCTAGTAAGTCCCATTTCAATTTGCCCCCATTCTGGCAATTATTTGGTCTCATTTCGGTAATTTGAAGCCAGTTTGACAAATTATATACCTACACAAAAACCTTCCTCAAGAACCACTCTATCCATTGGTGAAAACCACATCAAAATCCGTTGTGTGGTTTTAAAGATCTAAGCATAAATACGGATGGAAGCGACTTTGCTTTATAATATGTAGTGATACCAGGCCTATGTCACTCGCCTAACAATGGCAAAAAATACGTGACGTCAGCGACAACTTGAAGTTGTAAGTCAGTAAGGGTTGTCTCTTGTTTGTGACACGGCATTGACCAGAGAGTTGATATTGAGGCATTAAGGTCATAATTATTGGTCAAATTATGCTGGTACTTTCCTGACAACCGTAACGTTCGAATTATGTTCTATGTAAACAAAATAATGTGCTTTAATTAACGTCGGAGTGCAAGTTCTGTATTTAAGTACTATTCCCTATTCTGTGGCGATAGTGAGTAGTTACTTAAACTTCACTTACTATTATCAACCAGGTACTATCATCAGCCGGGAACATTCTAGAAGACGAATCAGCCAACCAGATCCTGTCATCGTCCAAGGTACTGTCCATAGAGATAGAGGCGAAGCAAGCAGCAGCGGCCATTACCGAGATGGAAATAGACGAGGCTAGACTACTGTACGTGCCCGTCTCCGCTCACGGCTCCGTGCTGTTCTTCTGCATATCGGACCTGGCGAATATCGACCCTATGTACCAGTACTCGTTGGTGTGGTAAGTAACAATAATCTTATGAGAAAACCCATTCTCAATTTCATTCCATTCCCAAAGAGGAGATCCCTTCGCAGAAAATTGCTACTGTATCCGATAGCGTAGTCCATTGCAGCAACTTGTATTGGAGATGGAGACTGGAACGGTGCTCCAGGATTTGATTGGTGGGAAATTCTTAAAACAATTGTTTAAACTCTTTGTTATCACGAAAGTAGTGGGAAACTATAAGTGGCTGTCACATAGAGAATTTCAAATCCCAATGCATGACCCTTGTCTGCGTGCAGCTTACTTACCGACAGTTAGAGGAGGCTCGGACACAAATTCTCAGAAATGGTGATAGACTAGCATCGTAGTACACAATTAAAATGACTAGCGAACTGTGGGAGTTATAAGCCACCATTTTTCTGCCTGTAGGAAGAAAATCAAGTAAGAGACACATCCATTTCACATCTAGGCTTAGAACACATGGGAAGGGAAAGTACCGGATAGTTTTAACTGATATGAACTTTGTTTGTTAGGTTCATAAACTTGTACAACCAAGCGATCATAAACTCTCCGAAGAGCGACATACTGGACGAACGTCTGGAAGGACTCAACGCGTACTTCACAAAGAGTATTTACGAGAACGTGTGCCGCAGTCTGTTCGAAAAGGATAAACTTATATTTTCTCTAGTTCTCACACTTGGCATTGCTAGAGCTAAGGTAACTGAACATACAGTATCGTATTTTTATCATTATATTTTTGGATGTTATGTCTCTTCCAAGAAAACAGCATCGACAACGGGATCAGCAATAGCAGCTGGCGGGCTATTGTCTAACTGTGGATGTCCAAAACAGTATGTTCATTTGTATTCAGTCAGAGACCACCTCAAGCGCGATTGAAGTTTTTTTTTAAATTTTAACTATTATTTCAGGCAACTTAGACTAGTTACAGATCTTATAAACTAATCTACGGCCCATAGATATATACCTTAAAACTAAGAATACATAATAATATAAATATTGTTTAGGCATCAAGGCCCATAATAATAAATACCTAAATCTAAAATACATAATCTAAGTTGACACATTCTTGTGTTCCTGTTGATCGGCATTATCTCGCAGCCTGCCCCGAAACCGCCGGAACACCACACCCTTCGGCCAGAAGTCTTCTCTGGTGAAGGTCTCCAGTTATTAGTGCGTTCCACATGCTTCGGTCCATCTTCGCTAGACGGCGCTGGATGTGAGGGTAGCTCTAAAGCTACAATCATTTTTGTACTATGTTCTTTGTTTTACAAATCTTGATATGTTTTTAAACTCAACACGTGTGATCAATCAATTAAAAACAAAACTTAATTTTGTGCTACAGGGAACCTTAAATGATGAACTAGTGGCGTTCCTCCTCACGGGCGGCGTGGCGCTGGACAACCCGTACGAGAACCCCGCGCCCTCGTGGCTCACCGACAAGTCCTGGTCAGAGATCGTGCGCTGTAGTAACTTCAAAGAGTACGTACATAAACAGCGCACGATGACAGTGGGATGGAACCTTGTCATAATAACCGTTTTGTGACGTCATCAATCGCTAAAGAGTACGGATAAAAAACGTTATCCGTGCTCTTTAGCGATTGATGACGTCACTGTAACCGCACAGTGTCGTCATCAATCGCTAAAGAGTACGGACAACTGCATCACAATAACTGTATTGTGAAAAGGTTATAACCCGCTGTCATCGTGCGCGGTTTATACTTATTTGTAGGGGTAGCTTATCGAGTTAATCGAGATTATCCAATCAACGATATCGTTTCTTCTGCGGCTGGTTGAATATTATGTTGATTGAGTGACATCGACACTGGCTGAGCTAGTCCTGCTATTATTGAGGTCTTGCTAGCCAAAAAGCCTCACTTTGTGATGTTTCCTCCCCATTGGTTTCCTCGATAAATATGAAATCCAACACTAAATATTTTTCAAAACAACAAACTATTCAACTGTGTATCTACATAATATAAGACAACTTAGAAAAACCCCGTTTATATTTATATCACAGACTGAAAGGTTTCAAGGAGCACTTTGAGAAACACGTCCATCTGTGGAAAGAGTTCTACGACCTCTCGGCGCCGCAGGAGAATACGTTCCCTGCTCCCTTTGATGTCATCGAGGGAATCGCCAAACTTATTATACTTAGGTAAGTGTGTCTTCCTGAACTAACATTACATACGCGTCCATGTAATAAAGGATGAGCCAATTGCCACTTTCCAGGTACTAATCATAGCGTCGTCCGTTGATCGTCAGGTGAATTGGGCTCCTTTGCACCCCTAATTTCATCGTTAGCGGTTTTGTTTTGCACCGAGAAGGGGTAAGGGGTGCCTTAAGACCATAGATGTGCTATGTAGCTATGCTGCGAGGATGTGCGTGCTGTGTGGAGAAATGAATATGATTGGTGGATTGCAAACATATCCATAGCAACTTAGCATAGCACATCTTCGGTCGAAATGCACCTTTAGTATTAGCAACCAACGTGGCAATGCGATTAGCCTTGTATAAACATTAACATTAATGTTAACTGGAAGACAATGTAGGTACCTATAAGAATTGTAAAAAAAGCCTTATATATCAAGCCTATATCAACCATACACTAAACCACAGATGCATCCGTCCGGACAAGATGATACCACTAGTGCAACAATACGTAGTCGCACAAATGGGTCAGACGTACATCGAACCACCTCCCTTCGACCTCGAGAAGTCTTACAACGACAGCAACTGCTGCTCGCCCCTCATCTTCATTCTGTCGCCGGGCTCTGACCCTATGTCGGGGCTCGTCAAGTTCTCCATGGAGAGGAACGTGTACAGCTTCGAGACCATATCTCTTGGACAGGGACAGGTAAAAGAAAAGTACTGGAAAGGACTCTTTAGTACATTTTATGAACGCAATTCCTTCTATACTTAAAGTCCATGCTCACAAAATTCTACAACCATATCTCAAAACGACCGAGATCCTTCGAACGAAACTTCCGTGATTAAAAAAGTATTTACAATAAATAGTATTCGCAGTAGAACCTGGAGGTAAATAATTAGAAACTCCACATTCTGTCGGTCATGCTCTTTTACTGTCTTGCTATGAATATATCGGCACCAGCACCATCGTAGCAACGTAGCAACGATGCTGAGCCCTATCTATCTGCATTTTGTTGATGGATAATCCTGACACCAAGTTTATGCTGTTCCAAACCTGTTTTCCTTTTTAAGTAACTAAATAGGTAAAATAAGAAGTATGCAGAAGTATATTTACTCACACATATGCCTCAAAAAAGCACATTTTAATTTATTCCTCCCACCCACTTCTACTTGTGAGGAGACGAGCATATTGCCACTAACTGTGCCCGTTAAATGTGTAATGACCAGGGTCCCATAGCAGCGAACATGATCAACCAAGCTACAGTGACAGGCGGCTGGGTGGTGCTACAGAACTGCCACGTGATGGACTCCTGGATGGGAGAGCTGGAGCGGATCTGTGCTGAGGTCATCATCCCACAGACTACTCATCAGAACTTCAGGTGTTGGCTGACATCCTACCCTAGCATGGCGTTTCCTGTCACTGTCTTGCAGAATGGTATGGAATCCTACTAATATTATAAACGCGAAAGTTTGTGAGTATGTATGTATGAATGGATGTTTGTTACTCTTTCACGTAAAAACTACTGAATGGATTTTAATGAAACTTTACAATAATATAGCTTATACATCAGAATAACACATAGCCTACAATTTATAAAGATATTGTGTGAATTGTTCAAAATATGACGATAAGTGTCAAGTAAGTAGGAAGGGACGATGACAAACCGAGTGCGCGATACTACGGCCCAGCGGCACGGCGCGCGGTGACGGGCGAACGTATTATAATACAAAGTCGCTTCCATCCGTGCTTAGATCCGCGGGCGGTCGCTAGTAAAGGATATTACTACTATCCTCGACCGATAACCAAACTTCCCAGGTGTAAAAATGACAAACGAAGCACCGAAAGGTTTAAAAAACAACATATTCCGGTCGTACATCTCGGACCCGATCTGCGACCCCGAGTTCTACATCTCGTGCCCGCGCACGGAGGACTGGCGGCGCCTGCTGTTCGCGCTGTGCTTCTTCCACGCCATCGTGCAGGAGCGGCGCGCCTTCGGGCCGCTCGGCTGGAACATACAGTACGAGTTCAACGAGAGCGACCTCCGCATCTGTATCATGCAGCTGCAGGTTTGTACGAGACTAATCTATTCTAGTTATAGGGTTCCGTAGTTCAAGTTTTAGAATCCTTATAGTTTCGTCATGTCCGTCCGTCTGACCTTGGCTTTTCTTCCAAACGGTGAGTGCTAGAAACTAGTATTTACTACGTTGACAAAGTTCTAAAAAGAAAATTATGAAAAAAATTTTTTTGGTGTAGATACCTCCTCTATACGGAACCTGACAATGACGTTTATTTTCTTTTGTCTTCCCAGTAGTGTGGGATATTATTAGATAGGTATTTTAAAAACGTTGAGAGGCTAAGTATCCGTTTGCTTGGTTTAAAAAGTTGATGTTTCATGTACAAATCCATGATATTGTTACAGATGTTCCTAACGGAGTACGCCGAGACCCCGTTCGACGCTCTCAACTACCTGGCGGGCGAGTGCAACTACGGCGGGAGGGTCACCGACGACAAGGACAGGCGACTCATTCTGTCTCTACTCTCCACGTTCTACAACGAGGAGGTTACGAGCGAGGCCGAGTACGTATCATCTCAAATGTTATTAAGTGGTACCACCATCCAACCTCCATTTTTTTCTGTCAAATGAATTATACAGGGTGTTACGTAAGGGCTATATCAACCCGAAGACACCACCATCAGCTGATCGCCCAGAACGCCTTTTGATATGTTTCGACCGCGAAACAAGAAAAAAAAAGTTCATTATAAAAATAGTTATATGCGTTATTTCAAATCAAAACAAACGTGTCCCAACACTAGTGCTTGACGTACTTACTAATAGACAATGGTGGGAGGGGCGGGAGGCGGCGTCAAACACGACGGAGTCGGTGTGTTTGGACGGCGTCCAATACTAAGAAATTTCAAACGGCGCGCGCGACCTTGATGCGAAACAGAGACAAAATGTTCCAACCAGGAGAGAGAGAGTAGGTTTTTCACAGGCGTGCTTTATTTGTACTACTTATTTGATGTCAATGACCGAATCAGCTGATTTTAGCTAGTTTTGTTCAAACAAGTGTTTTATTTGGTAATAATGTTTTTTTCTCGATGATTTTTTTTTCTTGTTGTGATCGACACATATCGAAACGGGTTCTGGTTCACCAGCTGATGGGGCTGTCTTCGGGTTGATATAACCCTTACGTAACACCCTGTATACGATGGCTAATTTATGTACCTAGTATCTTTATCTACATTTTCTTTCTTTCATATCATCCTCAACTGCATGCAGTAAACCGAAACGTTCAATATCTACACCCACCTTTCACGCATGAGTCAACTTGTTAGTACTCAAAAATGGCTAGTGGTTAGTGTGCCTATTGCCATTTTTGAGCAATTCGGATGTACCTGTTTCCCAGATCCTCATCTTTATGTCAGCAGACGCACTGCATAGCGTACATGTCAGGAAGACTTGGGTCTCGGAGACATCGATAGGGTGTTATTTCTTTAGGTACTCGTTCTCCCCGAGCGGCAACTACTGCATGCCGCCCAGTATGGACTACAACTCCGTGCTGGAGCACATCAGACTTCTGCCGATGATCGCTAAACCGGAGGTGTTCGGGTTGCATGAGAACGCGGACATAACTAAAGACAACAAGGAGACCGGTGCGGTGAGTAATGTTTGCTAAGGCTAACTAAACGAGTGTTCATAATTATTACCTCGCAAATTTTAAAATATTTTTTTTGGCATTTTCCCCAACCCCCCTCCAATAAAAAAAAACTAACTCCAAAATTTTTTTTGTTTCTAATAAAGGAATACTTGTGCTAAGTTTCGTGGAGATCAGATAATAAATGGGGTAGCTAGCCTGGTAAAACATTCAAACGTTATTTGACCTTGGATCTACCAATCCAAGGTCAAATAACGTCTGAATGTTTTCGTGAAGATTGGATAAAAACTGTGGCTGCTAGCCCGGAACACATATATAGACAGCAAAATAGTCCAATCTGGAAATAAAGACGCTTCGCTCGCTCGGTCAATTAGTCACGACCGTATTAAGTTGTGGGAATCCCATTGAAAGATTCCGGAATCTGCCAATAAGGAACTCGCGATTTACGGACGCTCTTCGAATTCTCTTCTCCCCCTTCCTTATAAAGAGCATGGCAGCCTAGGCTTCAGTTAATCGGCATATTCAATCAATGATTTCGCAGAATATTCCTAAAATATGGTAATTTGGTCATGTGACGTAAATTTTTGGTCGACAAAACGAACGCTTTGTCAAACTATATCTACAAAATTCAGCAAATTAACACACATCATGCCACCGTGTACTTCCAACTGCAGAAGCAATCTATAAAGATGCGGCCAAACGATGTCCACTCGTGTTTCTCCTCGTGCTCGTGCTGCGACGTCAGTCTGTAGCTTCAATTTATTTTAAATCCTTCTTCTCAGCTCCTGTTCGGCACGCTGCTGACCCAGACGTCCATCGTGAGCAAGGGCGGGGGCGACGGCGGCGGCGAGGGTGGCGGCGTGGTGGACATGACCAAGGACATGATGTCGCGCTTCCCCAAGCTCTACGACGTGTACGAGGTGGCGCTCAAGTACCCCGTCATGTACTATAACAGCATGAACACTGTGTTGAAGCAGGTCCGTTGATGTAGATTAAGTAGAACGAAAAATCAGGCAGAATTTCTTACACACGTACCAAGCATCCTCGAACAGGGACCGGGTAGTTCCCAAGATCTTCACCAGCACGCGGTGTACCTGAAAAAGAAACAAGACTGGGAAATACATTCAGTTCCTGGTAACGGCAATAGGCCAATACGTCGGCCTTAACGAATTGACTAGTGAAACGTGGGCGCTATGTATGTCTGTCTGTAGTTAATAATAATATAGAAGTTCGGAGAACCGAGAGAGATATATAGTGTAATACCACCAGGAGCTGATCCGCTACAACCGACTGATCTCGGTAGTGAAGCGCACCCTGCACGGCGTCCACCTGGCGGCGCAGGGGCTCGCCATCATGAGCGCGGAGCTGGAGCAGTGCAACAACGCCTTCATCAAGGGCATCGTGCCCGGGGTCTGGATGTCCAAGTCCTATCCCTCGATGAAGCCGCTTGGTTCATATGTTGCTGACTTACTGTCTAGGTAATTATCTTACATCAATTTAATTGTTAATTTATTTCAGTTCAAGCTGCAGTGACGTCAAATATATTTTCTCCAAAGATTTACTTACCGTTTTGATGAACATAGGAAATCTCTTGCAAAATAAATTTCATAATAAACGAAAGTCTGAGGCCCCATTCCCATGACAAGCGCTCAAAATGCGTGTTTTATTCTGGTTGTTCAAATCCCAACGCGCGTTGGAATTTTCTCAACGCGCGTTGGAATTTTCTCAACGCGCGTGGAATTTTCTCAAAGCGCGTTAAGCGCTTGTCGTGGCCATAGGCTAGATTTGAACCAGAGCGTCAGTCCCCTTTTAACGGGAATACTCAGATGGCAGTTGACAAACTGAGCTACCAAGACCGCAACTGAAGACCTCGGAATTGCACCCCACATTTTACGTACGACGATATGTGGAGACTTAAGGAGTCATCTATCGTATCGCGACTCTTTCGAATGACATAATAATATACACTTTAAACATTGTTATGGGGCTTCTAAACGGGCCATGTTGTTGCCACCACAAAAATATTTTATTGCCACTGCTGGCCAATATCTTACAATATGTCTGCAATAGTATGATACACAATATAGCAATTAATCACTCGCCAACTTCATGTTGCGTAGAAAAGGATACATACGCCATAATAATAATAGCGCCTTAAACAACAATCGAACTGACCAAGAAATATTGCAGTAAAATGGCCTAGTTACTCGTAACTCCGTCGGTCGATTTAACGCCTTCACGTCTAAATCGCAGAACCGATAGATTTTTGTTTAAGCATAAATAGGACTACTGGAAATACAACTAGTACCTTGCGCAGACGAAGTCGATCGCGTCCACTAGTGCATAATATTTAATAGAAAATATGTCTCATCTGGTTGCCAGATGTTTGAAGGTCGATGTTCTACGGCTCCTAGAATATAAGAATTGCACAGCCTCAGTGGTATTACTTGAAATGTTGCCGGGCAGTAAATTTTGTTATGCAGTAAAACATGACCCATATAGAAACCCTCTTATAATAATGTACACATGTTTTAATTTAGGTCTTACCTATAAAATTGCCGTTTTGTATGAAAAAAATTAAACGAAATTTTTTTCATGTATTTTTTATTTGTATTAATCGAAGTAATCACCCATGCAATCAATGCATCTTTGCCAACGCAGCGGCAGTTTATTGATGCCCTTCTTAAGAAATCAGCTGGACGGGAGGCAACAAATTCTTCAAAGGCATTTTGTACTGCCTCTCGGGTATTGAATTTCTTTCCCGCCAAGAAGTTATGCAAATTCTGGAAAAGTAGTAGTCTGTAGGCGCAAGATCTGGTGAGTATGGCGGATGACGGAGAGCAGTACAGCCGAATCTTAAAGTTATGTATGACAGCTAAACCACAGGTCGCTATAACCTTGTTACGTCGTCATCTTTTCAAATCAAAATTCAATAATACCATATCTCCCTAATTAATTACAAACAAAAGATATACATTATCATAACTCTATTGTTTTCTAATATTAATATCATTTGAAATGCTAGAAAACATTTTATTAATCATTCTGTAATACGCTCCTGCTAGGTTATATCGTTCGGATACATATATTTTTAATTGCTAGTGATGTCACCTCAAATAACAGTATAGTAACAAATAGTAGTAATAGCATCCTGTCAATGTTGAAATTAATAGTATAATTTGTTTTTACATTTGATTTGCCTTTTTATTGAAAATTATAGTTGGTCTTCTCATATAATTTACTTTTTCATAAAAAAAATGTAACCATTCATTATTTAAGCAAGTGGTTTTTTAACTTGCCACCCCAACTATAGCAGGCAGGCGCACGCGCGGGGCGAGGGGTGATCCATGCATGCGTCTCAGTCGTCCGTTACTCGTTATCGTGTACAGACTACGTTCTCCTGCTCTCGAAGTTCTTATTGTTTGTGACCCGGCTGTGTTTGTTTATCTGTTCCCGCTTAATACGTTGACCCTTGGCGCTAATTTGGTCTCTGTTTTTCTTCGTAATCGGACTTGTTGTGTTGCGTGTGGCAATATGTCAAAACGGACGCGTGGAAAAACTGAATAGCCAGTCCTGAGTTAATAATAAAGCTTGTGGAGGAAGACGTCAACCATGTTGGATATCGACAATTTTGATTCTGATGCCATAAGAAACCATGTCTATGGCTACTACACCCGTAACGAATACCCTACAAGAGCAAAATTACTTGCGTCTTTGAAAGAAGCTGGCCTTTTTAATGGCGGTAAGACCACGTTGTCAGCTTTACTGAAAAAAAAAATAGGTTTTCAATATTGCACTACAAATAAACGCAAAATTTGATGGAAAGAGGTGACATATTACTGAAAAGATACGACTTTTTGCGCGAAGAGCGAAGAGAATAACAGATTGGAACAACGTGGTCTTCCTTGATGAGACGTGGTTAAATGCTAACCACACACTAAGCCGAACATGGACGGACAATACTAGTGCATCTACGTCAAAAGCGCCCATGGGCAAAGGATCAAGGCTCATAATATGCCACGCAGGGTTAACGGGTTTGTTGAAAATGGGTTGTTGGAAAATTTAATCGTAGGTATCCGATTTTGATCGGGACGTCAGAAGCGATAACATTATTGAAAATGAAATAATTATATAATGTCACTGATGACAACAGTGATAGCGATAGTTCCGACGATGAATCCGAATAATCTAATAATAAAAGGATTTATATTATTTTAACTTGTTTTATTTTATGTACAAAATCCTGTAAAACAAAATATAATAAAATTAAGCCAAATAAATTAAAATAACCTGTTAATTACATACTTAGTATCAAATAGTCACAGCGATACAAGTATAGAGTATTACATCACTAGTAATGCCAAATTGACATACGTCATACGTAACTTTAAGATTCGGCTGTACTGTAAGTCCAAACGGCGGGGTTCGATTTTTGCTGAGCGCATGGCTGGTGGCTTTTTAGGTTACCTCTGGCGCTCCGCAAAAATCGGGTTTCCAGACACCCACATACCGAACAACGTTTCTTGTCCTACACCTGGAGCTAGTTAGGAATAACTAGTTCTTCTGTGCGGGACTATCAACTAGTCAAGCATTACCTTGACATTGGCGAATCATCGATCAATATCGATAGAGCCACGTTTTTAAAAGAAGAAGAAGAAGTCCAAAGGGCAATTTCATAGGTAAAGACCTATTATAATTATTTAAAAAGTTTCCTCATGTCTTTAAAAATGTATAAATAAAGTATTGGAAAGTCTGACAAATAAAATCACCATTCAATATTTATATATTAATTTATATTTACTATCACAAACAGTTAGGCTACATCTATGTCGTGATATACACGATACACCGTCTAAAGAAAGATTCGTCTGGGCATATGTGATTGGTGTTTGTTCCCAATATTTCTTCTTCTATACCGTGTGTTACATAAAGGTTATATCACAAATTAACACACTAAACAACTATTTACCTACCTCACTGCACAAAGCACTGAATGCAACTGAACTGACCTGTGACCTTGCTAAATAATTTTAAATAAAATTCTAGGAAACTTCAAACGGCGACTGACCGGGCGACCGAGCGCATCGTGCGGCATCGTTTGATGCGAAACAGAGACAAAATGTTCCTACCAGGAGTGAGACGGAAGGCTTTTCACAGGCGCGCATTATTTGTACTACCTATTTGATGTCGATGACCGAATCAGCTGATTTTAGCTAGTGTTGTTTAAACAAGTGTGTATTTTATTCGGTAATAATGTTTTTTTTGATGAACTTTTTTCTTCTTCTTTGGCGGTCGCCACATATCGAAACGGGTTCTGGTCGACCAGCTGATGGGGCTGTCTTCGGGTTGATATAACCGTTACGTAACATCCTGTATAAATAAAAATGAATTGCCGTTCGATTGTCTCGCTAAAACTCGATATCAAATTTAGCTAATTTTGTTCTTTTTTTTAATGTCCGCGCGCGCGCGGCCTCTCCTACGTCCGTTGCCTGGCGTCTCTGGTACGCACCAGGAGGTATTTCCAGCCGGCTGGCAAATTTTATTCTTGAAATATTTTTACCAGTTCAGGCAAAGTTCAAAAGGCGGTAGGGAGTGCGCCGGGATAGATAGCTAATAGTTAAATGTATTATTACATGACCTATAGGTATCCAGAAATTTCATAATGTTCTTTGGAACACTTTTCCACCGTAATAGTTCTGTGGAACGTAAGAATATCCATGCTTTTTCCTAGTAGAACAAGAAATTAAAATGAACCATGGAACTAAAACTCAGAACGAGTGAGGTGATCCGTTTTAACTCAAAAATTAAAAAAAAAACAACCGAAAATACTTCACTATACTATATTTGATCATTTCGATTGTCGGTACTTGATGAATTTATTCACTATAGGTACTATGATAAGTATTGATACAAAACGACTTGTAGAATCTTTCGTTCTTCTTTCTTAATCACATATCCACAGACTAAAGGTACGCAAGTTCGTACTCAGTCTATCGATAGATTCAAGTAGGTACAATACTGCGAGGAGTTACATATTATTCAAGTGAAGTGATATACGACCATTACATTGTTCCAAATATTCGTAGGTATACTATTAATATAATGTTAAGTGTATGTACTTACGATTTTGTTATATAAAATTGATTCGTCCTTTTACACATTTCACGGAAAAGTTACCGAGTTCAAAGCTTAGTATACAAATAAATAATATAGATAATACGTACTCGTACCTAATGATATAATATAGGTATATATCGAAAACTCAAACCAACGTTACATGGTAAATATTGCGATAATTCTAATACTAACGTTACTATCCAGGGATATTTGTAATTAACTAGCATCCTCCCAGGGGTAGCTAGCAGACATCATAAGTAACAACGTTAGTTTTAAGACTTTTAATAAAACTGAATACATTACTTAATAATGAGTTTTCAAGATTTTATTGTTATAACGCGACACTATTAAGTCTATGTTTCATTCATAAACTGAAGGTAGACCTACGCACGTTCGCGCGCGCTTGCGCTACCAAATAATACCTACTAGTACCTAGGTACTTTCTTCGCCAGATTATTAATTGCTCGCGTGATTTGTTGCGTGTAGAAAGTAACTAGGTATTTACACTAAGTCCACAATCCCTTCATACTTTACCAGGCTACATTACACTGGCTACATTAAAAAAACAAAAATATGCCTAAGAAATGCTAAAGTTGAAACGTACCTTCACTAATGTTTTACCTGTAATTTTTAACTGTTCATTAACTCTGGCTAACACTGCCCGATTAGTTTTAATTTGATTAAAGGTACTAATTATTTTTTCTATTAACACGTCCCGGCTTTTGACGCACACCTGTGACGCGCACGCATCTAGCAAATGACTGGCGGCTCGCAAAAAGAAATGGGTCAAGGTCAAAGGCGCTAGCGCCGCGCCGCCGCCCCGCGCCCTGCCTCCTACCCGTGCATTGCGTGAATTGATAATACGAGTTTGTTTACCTAATTTTTACGATGCGTGTAAACTGCGGAGTAGAGTTAGTAACTGTTAGACGCAAAACTAAATTAATATTTATTTTTGTATGAAAGTAAAATTTAACGAATTATAAAAAGTCGTAGAACAAACGTTACTATGATGTCAGCAATCTACCCCTGCGCGGATGCTAGTTAATTACAAATAACCCTGTATAATTTACTTGTATTTTCTAAAACACTATTGGAGCACAATAAATGAAGATAAAAATTTAAAATTCAAGAATTGCAACTGTTTGTATGATTTTACATAACCTATAGGTGTCCCGGTGACGACAACAGGCTTGCCCCCTATTGCGTTGGACCAAAAATACTGGCAAATTGTGGATGTGTAATGAACCTCTGCCTACCCCTTCGGGTACATAGGCGTGGTATGTGTCTGTCTGTATGATTTTACTTGAATGTTGCTACAAATATTTCATGTATTTGTAATTAACTTTAATAACACTAAACAATCTATTATTGTTATAATAGTGAAGGTTTGGTTTTGACACGATCTCTTGAATCAGTAAAACTTAGTTTCAAAAAATGTCGTTTCGCTACTTTAAAACCAGCATGCTGCGGTCATAATATTTTTGCACCAAGGGATTTTACCAAAACACGATCGTGCCATTTGGAATACGTAATGCACCTTCTTGGTTACAAATATACATCAATGGACTATAAAATTCAGATAATGAATATAATGATATATAATTTGGTTGATATACCTAGCGTTAAAAACCATTTTAATAATCTGTGTATATGTAAATGTTCAGAAACAAGTTTATTCTAAAAAACGTCACAATATGTATAATACTAAAATTATTAATTTAAACAATTTTGTACGGCGAACTAGTGAGGAATTAAGTTAAATTCATGGCGCGAGCAGCAATCTGAAACAAGCACAAAGATCTGTACCCAGTTTGAACCCTGATATTCATAAAAAATATAACCCCGTAGCCCGTATTGCACCTTTAGCTATTGAAGTCTTTTCCCTTGCAGTACAAGTAACGTTATTTGAAGTGGAAAGAAAAAATCCGAAACTTTTTAATAAATAAAATAGTTAAGTTTAAAAAGATGAAAAATGTGATACTGATATTAGGCCGCGAGCTATGGCGAGAAACCAGGTGAATTGGATACTGTATTACTTAACGAAAAGCAAGCAAGTTCATAGAAAGGCAAGGCACAGCTGACTGCATAGAAGAGTACCAGGTACTTGTGTATGGTCCTGAATTAAAAACAGTAAATTATATGCGGCGGAAAGGATAAGTGGGGTGACCGTAATTGACAAATTGAGGAGCAGTGTGTTACGAGAACATTACGGTATGTCATAAGATGTAGCGGCCAAAATAAAAAAGTGATGCTTATTTTGGTTTATTGAGAGAATCAATGAAAACCATTGCAAAAAGAATTGTAGGATATACTTTGATGAACTTTTTTCTTTGGAATACTTTAGATAAATGAAACCTCTTCATTTTGAATAATTTTCCACACTAGACTCAAATCGCAATATTAATACTAAAAATATAACTTACTAACATTTATATAGCACACGTGAATACTGAGATGGTATTTGACACATTATATTGAATCAAATTCGATATTTTATATTAAGAACTCGCATTTGGTACTAAAACAGTTTGGAGTAAGTGTTTTTATGACGATAATTCTTTAAGAACAAATAATATTGCTATTCCTATTTCACTTTCAACTACAAAGACAACGATTTATTACAAAGTGCTACAAATTACAAACATTGAATGAGTTCTTGACTCTTTTATATTTTAATATGGCGTGGGATAAATGCTCGCTAAGAAACACAAAATAATTTTCTCAACTTATCCATTTGATATTGCACTTAATCTGCGTCGGGCTACAGGATACGCTGACATTTAACCCTGGATTAATATTCACAAAAAATTCAACCCTCAGCTTTCTTCGCCAGATCTAAAAGCTTGTTCATCAGCTCTCCTCCGAAAGATTCTCTGTATTTCTGACTTATGTTATTCAATAGAGCGTAAGGTGTTTCGTAATTCATGTTCTCTATAGTTGATAAGCTGGTATCATCATATCTCCTGCCAACAACTCTAAACCCTGCCGCGGACAGTTCTACACAAAAGTCGGAGTTCTCAAGAGTTGTCAGGTTGATATAGATGTGTAGGTTTGTACTGTGCAGTATCGGGGATATACTCGCAGACTTAACATGGTTTTTGATGTCATTTATGGTTGCGGTCGCTTCTTGGGGCCATGTCTCCTCGCTGAGAATCTGCTCTGTCATGATTCTGAAATAAGAGTATGATATTAGTTAATGGTTTGTTTCCTCAGTATTGAAATTGGTTATCTAATTAGGCCACTTTTCGGAAATACTGTTAGTGAAATTATTATGCATGGAATGGTTTATTTATTGCATTATTATATTAAATGGCTGGTGGTTTTAAGTTTCGGATTACAGAATGGTTTTTTGTTATGTCTCCTATTGCGTGAGACCAATAAAACTACAGGCCAAGTGTATGTCTTACATGCACATCTGCCTATTGCCTCAGGGATATAGGCGTGATTATATGCATGGATGGACCTCAGTATGCCGCCCTTGTAACTACCCTTCAACACTTCTACTATTATAAGTACTTTCTGTTCTATTGTAAAAGAGTGGAACACGATAACCCTATTACAGTTGTTAACTCGGTCGACGACGCCCTGGAGTTACGAGGGCGTACCCGGGATTACGTTTGACGGCAATGGATGTTAAGACGGACATTAAAAAAAACTTGCAATCTTATTATGGTCAACCCTTGTGGAGTATATACATTAATAAGACATTTCTCCCACAGGCTGAAATTTTTCGAAGACTGGGTAGAAGAAGGTCCACCAATAGTTTTCTGGTTATCTGGTTTTTACTTTACGCAATCGTTTCTGACGGGCGTGTTACAGAATTACTCACGACACAACAAGATACCAATAGATCAAGTGCAATTTGAGTTTAAAATCACCAGTATGGAAGCAGAATGCAACGAGGAGCCCTATTTTGGAGTGTATTGCAAGGTCAGTTGAAACGTATATATATAAATTTACCGTCATGGGTCTTGACAGGATGGTAGTGCTTTCCCTTGAAAAATTGCACACAATAAGAGTGTTTAGCCAACCATGAACAGTTTATCAATATGCAGAGCATTAATTAAATTTATATAATAATATCAGAAACTTTAAATATTGTTCACTCGATTCAGACTGAATGATATGTTTTAGTGTGCAATGCTATATTTTTCTAATATACCATTAGGTATGTAAGTAGATGATATTTTGTTGTGTCACCTTTTATTTACAAGCAGCAAACAACTCAAATGGATAAGCAAGAACATGAATTCAGTGTATTTGTATGGGTGAGTATGTGTGTGCGTGTGTTTAGAATAAATTATATTGGGGACGTTACACTCAAACCCCTTCGCTGAAAACCCTGATGACTAATCTTAGTCTAGTCTAAGTCTTAAAATTACCACTTGTCTAAACTGACCACTTTCCGAAAAATCACTTTGTAGATACTTCTCCCTCTAGCTGTAGGTAACCTAGAAAAACAGACGCTGACAGAGGTGGGATTATAAATGCCTCTGCTCTGTCCGACTCCTTTGAATATAAATACTGTGTTTTTGTAATCCGAGACGCCCAGGACTTTAATTGGCTGTGCCACAGCGGCTGGCACGTAAGATTTTGTTGCCTTTCATCAACATTTGATCGCAAGGCAACGGTTTTTTTCAAAATTACAATATAGCTGCCACTTTCTAATAAATTCATTTGGCCAATTTGAACATAACCCATTATATGTGTGCCCGGCGACGACAATAGGCTTGCCCCCTATTACGTGGGACCAAAAATACTGGCAAATTGTGGGTGTGTAACGCACTTTTGCCAACCCCTTCGGGATATAGGCGCGATATGTGTCTTTGTGTCTGTCTGTTGTAGTCTTATTTTATAAAGTGATAATATTCCGCAGGGTCTATTCTTGGAAGGAGCAAGATGGAACAGAGAAACTATGCAACTGGACGAATCGTATCCCAAGATTTTATTCGACACCATCCCAATAATCTGGTTCCAACCGGCTCTTATCGGCAACTTCAACCCACCGCCGTGTTACTTCTGCCCTATATACAAGACCAGTGAGAGGAAAGGTGTTTTGGCCACAACTGGCCATTCTTCCAACTTTGTCATGTATATCACTTTGCCTTCGGATATGAAACAGAAACACTGGATAAACAGAGGGGTTGCTAGCTTGACACAATTGGATGACTAACGAAATTATCTGGATGTAATCTAATGTACCTCACAGCAACCATCTATAGATACCTACAGGGCGTGTATGGCGTGAGGCGTCCGTTTTCTTCGTGGCGACTACTAAGTAGCTCGGATATAAGTTGCCCAGTATAAATATGTTTGCTTTCCAATGTGGCGCACATTAAGGTGGATTTAAACCAAACGAACAAGGAGCTAGAGCTAGAACTAGAGCATTCTTTAGTGTAAACGAATGCTCCTTTACAGTATTTACATCAAAATATCAACGAGCAAGAATGAGAACCGAGAACCTAGAAAGAGTGGGGATAGAATGAGCATTCGCTCGATGTAAATCCCTCTAGATCAAGCATCTTGTTTCAGAGTTGTATTTTTATAGTATTTAAAAGTCGGATCCCACAGACATCTGAAATTTTGGTAGGCTTAGAAGCCTACCAAAATTTCTAATTCTAATGATAGATCATTAAAAGACATTTTTCTTGAGACCGATCCATAACTAAATCTAATTATAGTATGTGTTGTATGAATTGGATTTGCAAGAACACTAGAACGCTTTGAAGAGACCGCTCCGGGAAGCGAGCACGAGAATTTAATAGAGTGGGGATAGAATGAGCATTCGCTCGTCTGATGTAAATCGACCTTCACATTGAAACTCATCAAAAATAAGATCTAAGAACAATAACTACAAACAATATTTAGTTTCATTTTTTCCACACGACGATTTAAACTGGGAATGCTATAATGACATTACGTCATCCTGGACTGTTTTACTGTTCAGAGTGGTTGTAAGAGGTTCGCACCGGTATACATTAAATATGAGAGGGTAGGCAGAAGTTGGTCTGTAGATATTGTGTATAGTGTACATGTTTATTTATGTATGTAATATGTGTCAATGATTTTTACTTTTTTAAAATCATCTTAAATTAATTATGTCAGAAATAAGATATCCTTATTTTTTGTTTTTATTAGATTTCTAGTCATCATATTTTTTTAAATTATGAAATATTTAGAAAAATATTACTTATATATGTAACTTAACTATGTTTTAAATGTAACTGTGATACTGTAATATGTATTGATTAAATTTTTTTTTTTATATTTTAGTGATGTTTGTTTTTATCTCCCACACTAAGTAAATATTTGGATAGAAATTATAAATCACAAACTGAAATGTGATCTCTCTGACCAATGTGACTGAGTTACGATGACTAATACCGACATTGTCCAATCTTTGCTTAATAATATATAAATATTTAAAGAATAGTAGAAGCAGTCATTGCTTTCAACAATGAAAGTGAAAAACATCCTTTTCCACTGTTATATGTATAAAAAAATATTTATATATCATCAAATATCATTCAATTTACAGTTTTTATATCTATACTTTATATTCATCATCATCATCATCTACCTGCCCTTATCCCAATTATTTGGGGTCGGCGCAACAAGTCTTTCTCCTCCACACATCCCTGTCAGATGTCATCTTTTCAGTCACTCCTCTCCTTGTCATGCCCTCTTTCACACATTCCATCCATCTTTTCTTTGGCCTACCTCTACTTCTTAAACCCTCTACAGTCATACTTTGCACCTTTCTTACGACATTACTTTCCTCTCTTCTCATGACATGTCCATACCATGACAGACGCTCGCTTTATATCACAGAGGAGAATTTGTTTGTTTGCATTGAGTAGGCACCGTAACTACTGAACTTATTTTAAAAACTCTTTTACTAATATGAAGTTACATTATTTCCTACATTTTATCCTGTTAATGTGTTCCCATGGGAATCATGAATGAGAAAACTATATCACGTAGGTGGAGCCGCGGTGATCAGCATTATTAAATAAATATGTAAGGACAGTTGATACACAACGCTATCAGTCCTCGAACTAAGCAAAGCTTGTATGATGGTTTAGGAAACTGATACAGATAGAAGATAGGTACTTAAATAATAATATTTTATAGGTACATAGAAAACCACATTTCGCAGACAGTACAGTACTCTGAGGCATACTTGTCATTAAAACACAACTAGATATACATAGTAATATTACACAGCCTGGCTGCAGGCATATTTATAATACAGAGAAAACCCAAGACAACAAATTGTCACACATCTTACAATTATAAATTTCTATTTTAGTCTCTTAAACTGTTTGACAAAATTGTGTGAAACTTGGCATGTGAACAGATATCAGTATCCCAATTCTAAGATGTGTTTGTCAAGTTCAAGCTACACCAGAAAAGGCAGAAAGATCTTACGGCCTGCACAGAAGATATACTGTCCTCCGGGTACATTATTTTTCAATGATAATAGAACTGTTAAAAAGTGAATTGAATAATGCACACAAAGAACTCAAATTACCCTATAATTTATAAGAGATCTATATTAATGGACAAAAGGTAGTCGGGGGACAGTACCTCGTATGCGCAGGCCCTTAACAATATAAATATTATATTTCTTTCTATTACATTGATGAATTTGACAGTAAGCTGCTGGTTGGTCATCAATTTACAGTGATACATAGGTTGCAGTGCCACTTTTATTGTTGATAATTGAGTAATAATTGTTCAGATACAGAGTTTAAATCAGTTCTGTGGTTAAAAACATTCAATTTACTTATAACAGGGTAAAAAAGTAACACTGAATCCTTCTTGACAAACAAGAGGAATTCGAAATTCGCGGTAATTTTTTTCTCGCACTCACCTGTATTTCTGCGGGTATTGACTTGAATTTTAAGAAGAATCGGTTTAGGATTGATAATCTAATAATTTTGATGCCACTACATTTTACTTTGCTATCACGTACCTTAATTTGTAATGTAAACTTTTAATCTCAAAAAATAATCTCTCAAAATTGTCAACAAAGGGCACAGATTAAAAATAAGAAGACAGAAAAAATAATGACGTCATCACAAAGTTTATTGATAATCCGATTCTAATCGATTGTAAAAATCATGCTATGTCTCGTAGCTCCATCCTCTCAAATATTGGTACATCGTGTACATTCGAGTGCCAAGATTCCGCGTTGTACGAGGGTGGATTGAAAAGTAATCGGCCTAACCAAGATCTCCTAATCAAGTTCAATGCACTTTTGCCATCTTCCCTTCCAAGCATTTAGCCCGTTGAAAAAAATGATTCTTCCTTAGAGTCAAAATATGCGGCTTTGACCTCGTCATTTGTCAAAAATCTTTGACCTCCCAAGTGCTTTTTTAGGTTAGGGAATAGAAAAAAGTCTGACGGTGCCAAATCAGGTGAATAAGGTGGATGCGGTAACAGTTCAAAGCCACAGTTGTGAATTTCTGCCATTGATGGGACAGACGTGTGAACACGAGCGTTATCTTGATGAAACAGAACTTTTCTTCTGATCATTCCTGGACGTTTTTCTTTTATTTCCTGGGGGAGGGGGGGTGGAGGGGGGGGGGGGTTTGAACCAGGTCTTTTCCACTGTTTTGATTGTTGTTTTGTTTCCGGTGTACAGTAATGAGCCCATGTTTCGTTCATAGTAACAAAACGATTCAAAAAATCACATTCATCAGCTTCAAATAACACCAAACAGTCGCGTGCAAAAGTCAATCACATCCTTTTTTGCTCAACTGAAAGCAGTCGCGGAACCCACCTCGTAGACACCTTGTGGAAACCCAACACGTTGACTATTATGTTTTGAGTATCTACGTTCATAAAAGATGCCTATAATCTCGGCTATCTCTGTAATTTTCAATCTGCGTTCTCCCATAATTAAGTCGAGTATTTTTTTAACATTTTCATCAGTAGTGGACCGCGTCGAAGGCCTTCAATCCACCCTCGTATTTGTACTGAATCCAATATCTATAGTATTTTTGATCTAAGATCGTATATGATCGTGATTCTGTTCTTTTTCTGTTTTTATGTTCCATTGCCTGTTTGCTTGTATTGAATAGGCTACGAACGAAAATACTGACCCGATAAAAAAGAACACTGATATGTACACCCCTGCTGCATTCCCACCGGAACGAGAAAACTATATCACGCGTGCGGATTTACAGAAAATTCATTAGATGTGATGTTTTTTCTCTCTTTAGACAAGTACACGTTCAAGTTCTGCTTGGTAATCTAAATAAATAATTAAATACTCTTGGGTTTTGGTTACAATGTATGCAATCGATTTAAAAGCATCGATTTCCGTTGATAGGCTGGACTATTCACGCAATTTCGTTTCACAATCGCAAAACACAGTGCACAGCTGCCTCTATAAAAGCAAACATTGGTAACCTATATTTTAAAAGATTAGTTCAAATTTAACTGAAAGTAAGGTGGAAAGATAAACCTTCAAGTAAATTTTTAGAATCAATATTCAACTAACAAAATCTACACCATTCGTATAACATTTAAAACGTACTAAATTTCGAATTGGTATTTATGCGTGAAATGGAGTAACTTATTTACCATTTGTTGCTAGCTAGCTAGCTATTACATAGATGGCGCGGCGAACTTGTAAACTGCGTATGCCGAACTGACGTTTTTGGTTATTTTTGTTCTCGCCTCGTGTTTACTTTAGTGTCTAATTTCGGTCCAATTGCGAAAATCTAGTTGTGTAACTACTTAAACGTTCATATTTCGTTCCTATTAGACAAATACGTACTTTACAGTATCGATCCACTCATCCGGACTAAGTATATGTATACATTATTATCACGTGGTGGTGTGGTGGTTTATATAATTCTTGTTTACCGCACAAGTAGAAACTTTGCGCATGTGCGTCCCGTCAGTAACCTCAAATTGTAAAGGCACGGGTTCGGCAGGTTCCGGATATCCGGGTCACGACGCGGCGGTGGAGGTTCTCGCGGCGGTATTGTGATGTGCCCTCGTGCAAAGCGTTTGCGCCCCGCGTGTGGACAGCGTTGGTGATATCGGTTAGCGCGTGCCAGTCATGGCCCAGACTCAGTTTACGCGGAGCTCAGAGAGCGACGCTTGGGCGCTGCTCTCTCTGAAGTCGGCGCCCCCGTCGCCCTCCAAAGTGCAGTGGGCCCAGGAGCCTTCACCGATCGCGATCGCGAGGCTCGATGGACGTGACTTCGAGTACCTCATCCGCCAGAAGCGTGTCGTTATAGGTCGTAACTCTAGCCGTGGACAAGTGGACGTTAACATGGGTCATTCTAGTTTCATATCGCGACGCCACTTGGAACTATTCTACGACCATCCAGAGTTCTATTTGACGTGCAACAGCAAAAATGGCGTATTGGTGGACGGCGTTTTCCAGCGGAAGGGCTCTGCGGCTATGCTGCTACCTAAGAGGTAAGTACCATTAGTACCATACGTCTTCTCGTCAACTAGAGCACCGCCGGTGTCCCCCCTCCCCCTCCCTTCTAACTTTACCTATTGTTTGTAAACAAATCATTTTGTTTATGTTCAATCCACCTGTTGTTTTTGTTTAATAAAAACTGTGTTCATTTTGTTTGTTGACACATGTGGTGTATTATTCTAGTTTTCCAACTAGAAAATTTAGAAATATTGGTTTGCTGTATTATCAAGTCACTTGCAGTAATTTATATCAGTGAGTGATAGTATGTATGTGCAAATTTTGTAAATAATGAATCACAAAATGCCAACCCATTTACTTACTTACTGATTGGACTATTATTGGAATCAATGTTGTCAATGTTTTTGTAACAAGTAAGTAGGTGCTTGGCTTATCACCAAATTCTGTAAACAAAAACACTGGCAATTTTACAATCAACATAGAGAAGCTTAATGAATAGTTGATAATGTAAATTATCTCTTTTGTTATTTTGTATATAAAATGTTATTAAATGATAACATTTGTAATTCTACACACATGATGCAATAGTGCATGCTGTGTTGTGACATTATTTTCCTTGAAGACGCTTGGAGCACGTTTTTTAATTATTTTTTGTTTTATTTATTAATCTTTGCCCATGCAGTATTTTCCTAATTATGCATCTCTTTTGTTTACTTGCAATGTATATCTATTGTACACTAGCTGTTCCGGCGAAATGTGTGTCACCTCAGAATAAACTTACCATTTAAACCTTTCCGGAACTTCCATAAATATTTCAAGACCAAGTTCAGCCAAATCAGTTCAGCCGTTCTGTATTTTAGCGAGACAAACTATAGATTTCTTGAGTGGGAAAATCACCAATAGTTACCCGTTTACTTACCCTTGGTGGGACAACTGCCAAAGTGAGTATTTTTACCATAGCCTATAGGATAGATCATCGGACTTCAAGTTGTCAGATTCTATGTCAAAATGAGTTGTGGTGGTCAGATGGCAGTTAGACTGGAAAGCGGAGCCGAACTGAGTTGGGAAAAGGCACGTCGGTTGATGGTTCTAAGTCAAAATAAGTTTCCTATAATAGTATATAATTATATTTCCTTATATTTAATTCACATAGACATATGTCCCCACCGGTATCAATTACAGCACCAAATGGTGGAGGTCCTAAGACGTAACCTCCTCACAACCCACTATATTCAAACATACATACCTATTTTATACACATACAAATATAGATCACACCTATATCCCCGTAAGGGTAGGCAGAGATGCATGTCACACCCACACTTTGCAATAATTTTGGTGGTCCCTCGTAATACGGGCAAGTCTATTGCTGTTACCGGGCATATGAGGACAGTGTTTATACTATAATTATGTTGTTTTATCCATGATCTTAGTTGCATTGAACTTAACTATTTATTTGCCTTATAGGAAACATGACGAGGAAACATTAAAATATATTACATTAAATAAATGATATAGGTATTTAATATTGAGCAATTAAAGGTTTCCTATTACTCTGCTCAGGACCTGTCTATCTGTTGGGTACTTACAAAAAAACATTTTCAAAATCGGTACACCCAGTCGAAAGATATATTGTTATGAGGTAACAAACGGTAAAAAAAATAATGAAAAAACACCTGCTCCTTTTATGAAGTCAGTTGAAAACTAATGCCCTTTGTTCAATGTGTAGCTAGTTCTACTATACCGATTAACGAACGATTCCCCCGCGTGGAATATTATTTTGTTTTCCTTATAAACATAACCAACAAATAATTGTCGGAATGGGACTAAATTGAAATGGACCCGTTGAGAAGTAGATTTAATTAAAAAAAATTTAATTAATTTTTAATTAAAAAAAAAATTCAAAATTGGTTCACGGAGTCAGAGATTGAGGAACAAACAAAAAAAACATACAGTCGAATCAAGAACCTCCTCCATTTTTGGAAGATAGTTGAAAATACAAATGTTTTCTCTTTATTCTATGAGAATAGAATTCTCAACAACAGTTTTTACTGATAGAATGCTCATGTACGTGGTGACTCTCCCATTAGCACAACTTGATCGATGCTAGTACCGTTTTGTGTGACGTCATTGTCGCTTATTCACCTCTTGGGAAAGTTGTTCTATCACTATGTACATATCCAATACACGTAAAGAATAGTTTAGATGTCGAAGACTGATTCTTACGGACCCGATTTGGGGCGAAACAACTGGTAGAAATACATCACTAAGCATTTTCCTAATTCAAATGGGGTCGGCTTTCCAATCTAACTGCGATGCGGATGCGAACTTTGATATTATCCGTGAAGGACTACAATCTGACCTTCACAACCCATTGGCGATGTCGAAGTTCTGTAGTTAGACCAGTCGGATTTTTTAGGGACGGTAACCGAGACCGACGGCTTGACGTTCTCTCCGAATACAACAAGTGAAAAATAAAACAATTGGCATGCAACAATCGCAGGTAAACAACAAAATTATTTTACCCTCTTCTAATTATAAAAAAAATTGCACAACGTAAATAAAAACCATGATGTCATTCATAAAGTAGAAAAGAAAAGGTCTTTTATGGCGAGCAGGTGCTGTGAAAGTGAAAGGGCACTTAACGATAATGTCTTGTAAGCCCGATTGTTTGGTTTACTGATTTGTTTACTTTTTTTTGTTTTTTTTGGTGTTATAATAGACGCAACGTCTCTAAGAAACGTCGCCGAAAGAGGTAATGATATCGTGATCGCAGATTTCGATGTCTTTGCCTAGGGTTTTGGCAGCTCAGTTAGGTAACTTAAAATACGTACTAGTACTAAACTAAACGAAGATTTTAGCTGGACTGAACCAGTGGCAATGCCTTTATTAGGTAATAAAAGCATTGCCACTCGGTTCAGTCCAGCTAAAATCTTCGCTTTTTTTATGATTAATATTAAAAAAATTTGGGCAAAGTTATAGTCATTATTTTTGCGTCTGTTATGTTTGACGGACGGTCTCCGCACCGGTTAAGCTGTATGAACTGATTACATCATTATGATTTACAAGGTTTTAACTCGTTTTCCTCAAATTACTTGTAACATTTAAAATAGGTCTTTTGTGTTGGTTAAGCTGATCTAAGCATACCTCCATATTTTGACCCAGCCCATTTCTTCGACATCAAATCCAATAGGCGCAAGTTCAAGGTCTGCAGTACGTACAAACAGAATCAATTTATTACCAAATCAACGATGGAATACGTTCATCCATCCATCTTTTATTTCACGAATGACCGACAGACATCACAAGTTTTATACATATAATATTATTAATTGGAACTTACTCTTCCTATACTAAGTATAGTAAACATGTTTGCGTGTTTCGTGAGGAAATCGGAAGGGATGTACCCAATTGGACACAATTGCGTAACCCTTTGCTACTGTACAATTTGTCAGTCTCTGGACAAAATGCGATGGGATTTAAATTCAATTACCAATCTTTTGAGCTAGGATTGTTACGTACCGGTGTCTCCTAGAAATCTATTCTTGTTATGATGTAATCTAATTCTACTTTTCTTTTCAAAATATCGTCTGAGTTGTGTCTGACAATTAGTTTCTTTTTTGAATCCGCGGCCCAAGACAGCCGCCGCTCTCACGTCCGTTGCCTCTGGCTCGCACGCTGACAATTAGGTTCAGAAGTTCTTAGTGAATCATCCATTTTTCTGTTAGTTTCGTAAGGTTCAGTTTCAGTTAAGATTATAAGATGATCAAGGGGCTTAACATCATTTATGGGACCAAATTATTCTTACCTGGACACGGTGAAATGCCCTAATTAAACAATTAAAATAGGTGCAGTTATTACACACTTTTTGAAGGTCAAAAAGTCCGGCAATGATCCTGGATACGGCAAAAGGCTCGCCCCCTATTATGTATACGGACCAACAATGTTACTGGCAAAATGTGGACGTATAACACGCCTCTGTCTACACCTTTGGGTGTATAGTTACGTAGGATTGAATATCATATACTTCGGTTCAATACCAGTAATATTTTTTCTATAGGTTGCACGAACTATCATTTAACGACTTGGTAGCGCTCGATGAATTCATAGTGGAAAAGTACTCGGGTGTAATAGTATGGTATACATTTAGTTGTTTGTTAGAACTAGGACACACACGCACCTGTGTTGTCAGCAGCTAATGTTAGCACACGGTATGTTGCTAGTTGGTAGGGCTGCCACAACATATCATTGATATTGTAACCATAAAATATTATAATGTTTTGTCCTAACAAGTCAGTAATATTTATAAAGAAGGTCTAAACGAGATATCGTGATAATTATTTAAGGTCGAACTATATCTTATTGCTCCCCGAACGATTAGGTTACCGGTGACCGGTAAAAATGAATCTCGTTAAAGTTTAAAAATCATTGTTCTATGAGGTGTAAATATCGAAATAAAATAACACTTTTTTATTCATGCAAATTGACTACGGAGTTTGTATGAATATTGAATATATTGAATGTTCCGCTTGTTCTGCTGAACAGTCATGTTTTTTAATTGCACTATCCTTTCCAATTCTGTCAATACCGTTATACCTTATTTAATATATTGTGGCGCGTACTTAATGAACCTCTGACGTCATACGTAAGAAACATCTAGTCTAGATGATACAAGAGGGCGGGCCGAGAACTTTCGAGGACCTTCCATAATATTCGACCAATATCTAGTTGCGCATACGCCACCTCCCTATGATTAGGCTGGCCAATTGGAAATAAGCAATGAATCGTAGGTACAACATAAGTATAGGTATTTATACTAGTTCTATTGTATAAAGCCACGCCTAACTAAACCTGTTTGTATTGTCAGGAATATTCTAGGTACTTGTATCCATTATTATAAAAACGAATGCATTTCGATAATAAACATTAATTCATTCACATACTGTTACTACAAGCGTTTTAATATACCTCCCAACAACCACTACAATATTTATACTTCTCATTATTTCATAGTAGTAAGCTATTATTATTTTCTGCAAGTACGTCATGTGAGGTGGTGGCTTTCAAAGTGAATTTCTCAAGACCATTATATGCGGTATTCTCATGTATTGTAGCAACCCTAAATACATTGTTTATAACTGATAATAAGGCTTAAAAGTGGGTCGCCATACAAATATGATAAATTACGCTGAGGAAGCGTGTCAATGTTAAAATCATTGGAGATACGTCGAGTGTAAAGATCTGTCTGTGTATACGAAATTTTAAATGAACGGTGGAATTCAAACTTGACTCTTATCGCGACGCGTCGACATCTTCAACTATTGATCGGTAAAGTGAACCAATTCCTTAAAATGTTCTTGAAATTTTGTGACATAATTATTAGTTGAATAGACTAAAATCTACGTTAGGTTACGTTAGGTACGAAAAAGGTTCACATTCTATATTTTGCTGAATACAAAACTGATATGTTCAATACTAGCTTGAGACCATACATCAACGTCTTCGAGATCCTCAGTGATTCTCAGCTGCACACGGTTCATCTTCGGACGAGGCTCTGTCAAATCCTAAGTCCCCGGAAACGACATTAGGTTCCCCTTATAACGCGGAACTATCTGTCTGGCGAAATGTAGGCTTAAAAACGCATCTGGCTACGCTTCGGAGATAAATATCTGATTCATCTAGGTACTAGTCGCTTTATTATCTCTCTATGCAAAAGAAAGTACGTAAAGCGGCTTTTCTTTATGTCACTAAAGTAATCGCGATCAGCCAATCGACTAACGTAAATACGATATTAGTATATCCTTGTACCGGTGTGTTTACAACTGGCGTGACGAACGGTTTGTTTGTGCGTCTGCGCTTGGACAATACACGGTCGGTATCGGTGTGCGTGCACGTTGTTTTCTTCTATATTTCTCTGTTAAACGGGAATTAACACGTATAATATGGCATAGACAGTAGTCTAGTCGACAAGTTGAAAATGGTACAAAATAGAGATACTGCTCTTAAAATTATGTGCGATAGCTCATTGGATTCGGAATGACGCGATTACGCCTAGAAAAATGTGCATAAAGCGTGTTTTGGATTTTTCAGTTTTTGTTCAAGTGTTTCGCGCGCAGACCTATTTTCAACGTAAAATTAAAATTATAAATAATGGAGATAGAGTTCCGGGAGTTAGGAGTTTTTTATTGGAAAATTCCTCCTCTTTCAGAATTTTTTTTGAAATTTCTTAAATATTAATAGTTTATGAAATATTGGCAAGAAACGAAATGCCATTTTTTTTCATCTTTAATTGTTTATAACTTTGCATTTTTTGTATGTGCTAATACACACTTTGAGCCAATGAGCTATCGCACATCATTTTAAGAGCAGTATCTATATTTTGTACCATTTTCAACTTGTCGACTATACTAAGATCCCTAAGGCGAGCGTGGATGGACAGGCTGGTAAAGATCGACCTAGGCGAACGTACTTCGACCATATCGGTAATGTTTTAAAAAAAAAGCCAGGTCAAGAGTACCCGTAACCGGAAAGCGTGCATGTAAATAGATTTTTGTACTTTGTATTTTCGGCAAACACGCCGATTACTGCAACAATTATCAGTTCTTGTTTCTTACGTGTCCGTACACATTTTCCGCCCGTATGTTTATGGCGGCACGTTTGTGCGTCGTTGCAGTGCCAACGATCTGTTGCGCAATGATAAATACGTAAGTATTGGTAAACAAGTGAGGTACATTTATAGCCCATTTATTGACAGGCCTGACTGAATACTGGACATCAAATTATCGTGTCTGCAAAATAATTACACCATATGTAAAGACGCTGTGTTTAAAGACCGTTACTACATTATCGGAAATTTTATGTAAATAGAATCGCTAGGGAAATAGCCGTAATATGAGTCTGCGTAAGGACGGTCTCATTTCATTGTTTGGGATCGGGCATCGTACAGTAATAGTATTATGTTCTCTGTGCCAAAGGGGTCATTCTGTAGAGGGGATGGTTGATTTCAATCATTCGTCAGGGTAGGTGAATAATATTTGTTCAGATTTTTGGTCTGTTAAACATTTGGGGGAACTCTTTTTTCTATGCGTTTCTTGAAAGAACTTACGAAATAAGTGAGTGGTTACTGTTTTATGTAAAGGGTATACAGGTTTTTATACTTATAGGGGTAAAATAAAAATCAAAGTTGTTCTCTGTATATTTGTTCAGTTTGCGCACCGTAGACACTGCTCCAAGTAACTTTTAAATGGTTAATTGAAAAATTTAGTGCCTGTCGCATTAGTTTAACATGTTTTGATAGAGAAAAAAGCATTAGTAACTATTTAGTAATCTGTGATGATACTATAGACAATCCTTCCTTAGCCTTCATCGTGTAGTTATTTCACTAAATTTATTTCTATGCCTTTAGAATTGTATTTGTTTTGATGGCTGCTAAACGCGTCGGCGTCGGATAACTTTTGAAGGTTAAACACTCCATCTTTTACGCGATATCCATTCTTAGGTATGAAGTCAATTAGGTTGATATTTATATGATGCGTTTCGATCATACGTTACTTATCATTAATACAGGTTTGGCGACCTAGTGAACATCACGAACGCACTGATAAAAATAAAGAATTAAGTAGGTACTTTATTTATATTTGTCCCAGTGGTGAAGTCATTTTTAGTTTTCTATAATAATTACCTTATTGTTTAATGGCAGTACATAAATTACCCGAAGAGACCACAGAGTTGGTCAAAGTCCGCCGGGCGCCACTGGACATACCCTCTGCTAGTAACCAGAGAACCCCGGCAACGGACGTTAGAGCGGCCGCGGCCTTGGGCCGCGGAATTAAAAAAGAAAAAAAAAGTACATACATTACATTATAATAACGCCTGTTTCCCATTGCAGTAGGCAAACAAAGAATTGTAATTTGCTTGTGATCTTGAAAGCATACATTTATTTGTTAAAAAATGATCAACCAAGGGGTTTCTTACCCGTTCTCCTCCTTGGGAAACTGCCTGTTGGTTCTTGGCGGCAGTTTCAGGACCGACAAAACCTTGCACGTAGCCGAAGGTCTACGTGAAAGAAAGAATCTTAGATTTGATTTATTACATTATATTTCAGCTACTATTTTTCCAAGTGGTGATCTCCTTCACCAACACAAAGTATAGGTCTTAAGCATTATACCTCAATGGTCTTAAACTCTAAATAAGAGCACGACAACGTCGACTTTATAATCCCAATGACATCACAGAAAATTTCGGTCTCGTGACAAACAAATACATGTTGAAAGATTCCTGCATTATCATTGGTCAAATTGAAGTCAAATGACTAAACTCGCTCACTCTTTAGCTGTTCCTGCAAGTAAACAGTTGTCCATTGTTCGAAGATTTCGTCTCGCCTCCGGTTTTATAACCTACGCCAATTGTGCTCGAGTATACGAACGGTAGGTACCTTTTGTTTCGACTGATAAGGGCGTTGATATGTCAGGCTTGAGTCGTCGCCGTCGTTGTTATTATCAACAATGTTTATGTTATAGCCGATATCGATTAGCCTGGGATGTCGGTTCAGCGTCCGGTTGTGCTACTACTACGCGTTGGTATTTACATAGACATATGTAAATACATTACGCCTATATCTCGAAAGAGTAGACAGAGGTGCATTTCACACCCACACCTTGCCAATTTGTTAGTCCTACGTAATATAATGAAATGAAATGAAATATTTATTCACTTGAAACATGGTTGACATGGGTTTTGTTAACTGTCTAAGGTTACGTCATGTTTCGCCGGATGGATCACGGCATGCAAATATTAAATTATTATATTTTTTTCACAACATTCTACAAATATTACAATATTATTGAATTACCATTATGTCATTCCTAAAACTATATTAATACAAAATGTCACCTATTAATTATTATTATACTGTAATGTAGCATTATTATGTCAAATTTGTCAGAAAGAGAATGTCAATAATCTAATATTTTTAACTTTTGTATGTCAAGTATTCCTGCATAGAGTAAAAACATTTCTCTAGAAGCCACTCATTAGTACGTCTTCTAAATAGGTTACCTGGCAATTCTCTCAATTATTTTTTTTACTTAACTAATTAACTTATTATACACTTTTATTGCCATACTATTACAATTTTTCTGATGAAGGGTGCTGTCTGATCTGGGTGCAACTAGTTTAGTAATGTCTCTAAAGATGTAATGCTTATGATCGCAAACTTTGGAGAACAGTCGCTGATGTTTCCTGACAAACAATGCCACCTCCAGGATATACAGGCACACTACATTGAGGATCCTATTCTTTTTAAATAAATGTCTACAAGACACCCAGGGCGCGGCTATAAGACTATTCTATTGCAGTTACAGACAAGGGCACTATAAAAATTCCATAACCACTCTGTAATTCAAACCAAAATTACTGCAGTTCTAATCTCCCATCGAAGTTATGTTGACTATCAAAAACACATTACAGTCAGACATATAATAGTGCAATATATGTTTCTAGTCCATGCAGTAATCCTGATTAACTAGAATTCCTATATAGACATCGAGCACGATGCATCCCAGGCCGGTAGAATGTCGTTGGGTATTTGCCCGTTTTGTGCATACGGACTTACGGAGTGTTCTCGGATTCAGATTTGCGGAATGTGCGCCTACGCACGTTCCTACATTATATGACGAAGAAGGAAGGAACTTGTTGTTTTGTTGCTATGGGAATTATATTACATAGTGCATATAGTTACTAAATAATATCTTTACACATAAATAAAATAGAATTTCTGTTTGTAAATTTATTAAAATGCGTTTTTTTTTGACATTCTCTCAAACAACGTCATCTAGCCCGAACTAAGCTGTAAGCTTGTGCTATGGGATCTAGAGAACTGAGAAACATACTTTCTACTATTTCTAAATACAAACATATTATACACAGAAAACACCCAAACTCCGGAACAAACATTTGTGGATCACACTAATATTTGATTCGACCCGGGAATCGAACCCGAGACTCCAGACTCGAAAGCCTATACACAACCGACCACGTCGCCGAAGCAGTTAATATAAAAAAGAAGCAGTAACACCCAATGAAAATCTGTTTGTTTGAACGCGCTTATATCAGGGAGTACTAATGGTTCAAATTGAATCTTTGCAATCATGTATCTACTGTTACATTCAATTGACATCATCCTATTTTTGTATCAGTCCTAAGAATAATTCCACCAATCATATCATCGAGAATTATTTTTTGCTGCGTTATTATTGGTTGAGTAGTCGTCGATTGACTAATGTTGTCGCTGGCTGTGCTAGGCCTACTGATCAACAAGCTTCATCCACTAAGCCTTTTCTTAAACCTGTTGGGGTCGGCTTTCCAGTCGCGGTCTTCGGTCGGCCGGCTTGCGAAGCGGCTGAGGCTGAACTTGGATATTTTACGTGAAGCGATTGCCATGTGATTTCCGCAACTCATTGGCGATACCAGTAATAGGCTTGTGTCCACTAAGAATAAATCGGATTGGTGTATGTTTCTTATGACTATTTCCAATGAATAGACAACAAAAAGTAATACAAATTGGTAGACAGAATAAAGATTACTATTATTTTTAGAAAATAGTTTGGATAAATTAGGCATTCAGTCACGTGACATCAAACACCAATCCGAAAATATGACGTCACACGTTGTGCTCTCACACCATAGAGTAAGTATGTATGAAGGGCTGACTTCTTGTTCAAGTTGTGTCTGTGTAATTTAATTGTTCGTACGTTTTTATTAATTTACGATTTTTTGTTAATTTTAAAGTTAAATTATTATAAATCTAACAAAAGTAGATTGAACAAAACGCAGTTTTGGCGCATTATTTCGATGTGCATTTCGAGACAACACTTGAATCAAAATATTGCTAGGCACCTATATCAAAGTTAAAGGGCTAACCAACACAATTTATTTTTAACTTTTTGGAGGTTTTTAAATTATTTTATCCTTTTTTCAATTGCTTTTTAATCGTCGTAGGTTTTTTCAAAATTTTTAATTTTATTTTATTTTAAACTTCTTAAAGAGCGCCTTCTAGTAAGTTGCTGTCGTTATATCTATATAAGAACCCTCACTAATCAACTACAAATCCATTCCTAAAAAAAGCCGCATCAAAATTGATTTTCATCACAAATAATGTTAGCTGTAGCGCGCCCTGTAGAGTTGTCACCCTAACATCTATCTAGAAACCTGTACCAATCTAACTCAAACCCATAACTGAAAACTGCATCAAAATCGGACTACTAGTTTTTGAGAAAATTGGCAACATTGCTTTTCACAAATAATGTTCGCTGCAGCGCCCCCTGGTGAGTTGTCATCGTAACATTTATCTAAGAACATGCACCAATCAAACCTGAACCCATAACTAAAAACTGCATCAAAATCCGACCAGTAGTTTTGGAGAAAAATGGTAACATGTATTTGCACAAACATCCTCTCACCCCCTGACCCATATACCATCTCCGTTCCGTCGTAGGTAAAAACCTATGCGTGTCCAGTCTATAGTGTATAATCCTTACAAGTGACATGTTCTTGGAATACGTTGAAGGAAACGCGTAAGCGCCATGATATTCACGGCGCTTTTGACCTTTTGGTCGTGAAAAAACTATAACTAATAAGCAATCTTGCGCTTGAATATGTATATTACGATTAGACGACAAATTTATGGCTTAATCGCTGCAGCGAACTTCGTTCGTTTTTTGGTCAGGATAGCTTCGTCAAACACATTTTGATTTGTTTTGCAATGTGTGACATCACCCAAGGCGCCATGACAGATTGGAGCGTTTTCGTTACCATTTTAAATACATTCTTTAAATCGCAAAATAAACTATGTAAATGATTGTTTTAAATCAAAATAATACATTTTTGTGACTATATAGATTCAAAACTACAGATTTAATCAATTTTTGAAATTTAGGACACAAGCCTATTATATTAAAGTTATCAATACCAGCTTGTCATAGGTCAATTTCTATTTATTTTCCCTAGTATATACGTGTACGTAAACAGTTACCGTGTCACCCGTTATCACAAACCTAAATCTACCGGTGTTATCAAAGTTGATAAACAAAACGTGTATGTTATACCGTTTGTGTACATCGATAACAGCCGCGACGCGATCTCCACTTTGATTCTTAAACATTTTACGTACTTACGAAGCAACATAGTTTTAATTTATAGTAGGCGCCATGTTAGATAAGGCTTTCGTCACATACAGACGTATTTTAGAATCGTCAAAGATACGTCCCAATCGCCGATGGTAAACTAAGGCGACGTCTAGGGATTGGCGACCACTTTCATAGAACCCATTATGGGGAGCAAGTCTACTAAAGCTTACCGTGCACTTTTATGTAGCCACACTCTTCGACAGAGGCCACAGGAGACATGTTATTATCATAAGGTTATCCGTACCTCTCGCCTCGGTAACATAACCAGCGTGGTCCCGTCACCATAAATAAAATTGTTTCAGGTCATTGTAATCAAATAATTTGACATTACTACAGGTGCAAACAATAATATCTCAGTGTCAGTTCTGGTGTGCTGTTCATTGATGGTATACTTTGTATAAGTTTGCTAAACCCAATTGAGCCAAAACGAAATTATGCAACGTGCAAAATCTATATTGTGATTATGCTTTTGTGAGATGAGATGTGGAATAACGTCGCATAAAGAAACAATGCATCACGAATAATATAGTGAACGATGTAAAAGGAGAACGTACCGTGACCGATATAGAACAATGAATCGGTAGACGTCGAACACACGCTTCGTTTGACAATACATATATTATTATAAAAGAGAAGTTATTTTTTTCATGTTAATACCTACGGGAAGTACTACAAGTAGTAGTGTTGTTGTGGTCGTCTTTTATTGACCAAGTGAGGTGAGCTGAGTGTATTTCCAGTCCATACTAGACTAGACAATTTTGCTCTTGTCATTTATTTTTAGTCTTAAACTCTGAATGTAGTTATGCATAACTTACTTACCTACATAAAATGTAAGTTTTGCGAATGTCCCACTATAGTACTTGGATGCTAGATGCTAGATGCTAGGCTATCAGACGGTCGATGAGACGATGACTTAGACAATGTAGGAATTACGCAAGGCCGCTTAGTCATATGTATTTCCATTCTAGTTCGTGTTGGATTAAATCTAACCTATTTAACGAGTTTTAGCAATGTGTGGCTTTAGGTCCGGCTTTCATGTTAATGCTAGCTCTAACTAGCTCTAAGACCATGGCATTTTTTAAACTTGACGAGAAACGAAACGTTCTTTAAATAGGATATAAGTTTTTACATGACCGTGTAAGCTTTAGATCTGTGTAAAAAGAAACAGTAGGCGTCAATAACCTTCGCGTGGATCGCGTTCTTTGTAGAATTTCCTCAACTGGCTTAGCAATCTATTGGCGTCATTTAGTGCTAGATTTAAGAGGTGTTTCTATGTGTCTAGTGTGACTGGCAACTGTGCACATCCAAAAATATCCGGCATGTCGTCCGTCACATGCTTGCGGTGCGCGACGACCTATTTTTGCTTTGCGTCGTGTGATTTGTTTACAAAGAGACTAGCTACAAAGGAATGTCCTATTGACAGACGTGGGTATTTTACATGATTTCTCTTGTAACGGGTTCTGTGTGCAGTCAGTCAGTCAATGTAGTAACCAAGCGGTTCCCGCTTTCGTGTTCCCGTGTTTGCAACATTTTTCATTACTACTTCGCCCATATTGGTTGCAGCGTGACGTTATACCGCCTATAGCGTTTGTCGATAAATGGACTATTAAACACAAAAAGAATAAAACAATGGGGTAAGATGTCTCAAAGAGAACAGCTGTTCTCTTTGAGACAGTCGTGAGTAGGTGAAACATATGTCGACGTTTGTAATGTCTTCTATTTAGCGAAATTGGTGCAATTATATAAAAAATCAACATCTTACCCCATTGTTTTATCATGGACTTTCGCCATGTAACGCCTGATTCCATTCAACAAAAAGAATATTTCAATTCGAAGTAGTGGTTACTCAGATTAGCGCGCTCAACTAGACACGGAGTGTGTTTAGTGGCAGCTTTGTGTGTGTTGACTGGCGAATTGTCTACCTACAATTCGAGACTGTACAAATTTGCTTTTATCGGTCTGTATGTGTGTTCCGGACTAGCAGCCACATGTTTTATACGATCCCCACGAATCTTGGCACAAGTGTTCCTGAAATAAAAATGTTTTAGTAGGGTTGTGATAAGCATCCATACATATTGGAAAACATGGAAACAGTTCTTTAGTAACCAACTATGCCAACCCAGTCTTTTGCGAGCGAGGTCACTTATCTTCAGAGACAAGATGACGCTACGCGGTGTTTTTAATACCTCCCTATATGTCACCATGGTTTACTTACACGTTACGATTTTATATTTAGGGTTCCGTACCCAAAGGGTGAAACGGGACCAATAGGTAAGTGACACTACACTGTCCGCCGCCCGGTCCGTCACCAGTGTGTCTAGTACCAGTTCCTTACGTTAATTTGCTCGAAATACGTTTTCGTATTCCTCTATATATTTCACACAGTTCCCTGACTTTACCGCTAGGGGCGCTGGTGTGTACTAGACACACAGGCTGTATTTCATGAACCGTGATAACTAGACAGTTAAAATCTTCACAGTTATGTACTTACTTCTATTGACGGTATAATAACAAAATCTAAAATAACACAATACAATAAATATTATTAAGTAGAGATACGAAGTTCGATTTTTGCTGAGCGCGTGGCAGGTGGCAATTTAGGTTACTTTTGGCGCTCCGCAAAAATCGGGTTTCCAGACTCTCTCATACCGAACAACGTTTCTTGTCCTGCACCTGGAGCTAGTTAGGAATAACTAGTTCTTCTGTGCAATATCAATTAATCAAGCATTACCTTGACATTGGCGAATCATCGATCAATATCGACGGAGCCACGTTTTTAAAGAAAGAAGAAGAAGAGTTTTTTTCCGTCATTAATCGATATTAAAAATAATATAATAGGTACTTAATGTCTAATATTTTTTAGATAACGGCGAGGAAAAACCCTTCGTGCGTGAGCCCTACTCACACATGACCGGTTTTATTTTGCATTTTTTTTTAAATATTTAAACAAGCACGTAATTCGAAATCCTTTTGAGAACAGATCTTCAAGATAGGTTAGGTTTTTAGAAAAAGTCTTTGTTTTATATTTTATTGCAGTTATATGGCCGATGATATCTTCAATGAACAGGTTACATTAAAGTATAATTTTATATAAACCTCAACTAGATGTATCTAAAAAGGAAGTTTCATAGGCACACATTCTGGTTTTGTAAACTGTTGAGTTTTTCTCAAATAATTTTCAATAGAAATACAAAATCTATAGTAGCGACTGTTTCCTTTCTGGGACGACCGTTCTATGAACTGACCAAAACACCACTAGCCCAATCACTATTGTATCAATATCGCGACTTGCGGCATTGAGTTTTAATGATCATTTCCCAAATTAATATTTTTAATTATACATTATATTCAAAATAGTGTAAATGCATCGTTAGTAACTTGTGGAAGGATACTGACTGGTACATTCAGTCACTAAATTGATATTATTTGTATTTTTTAACTACGTATTTTCGACTACGTTAAAAAAAATGTAAGTAAAATAACGATAGAGTTATCTACTAACACATTTTTTACACAAATATTTAACACAATGTTTTTAAATGGTACAACTACAACCAAATCGCATGCGCAACTAAAGTAGTGCACGGGTTTGCTCAACGAAACTTGAAACCATACTGTGTTCATATTAGGGTAGATTTCACTTCAACAAACAACCTTTTCTTACAGACAGGTTCACCTTCAAAGGAATTGCGATCTCATCATGAAGGTGCTTGAATAGTTTTTTCTTCAACGAGGTCTCGGGTAGCAACAGATACTATTATAAATCTCTGTGTGAAAGCATACTGTCGTCGGAGCACTCTTTTGGCGGACAGTGGGGCTTTTTGTACCTTTTTAGCCTGGTAGCCGGTGATGGCTTTATGTCTCTACGATTACTGAGGAGGCAGAATGCTGGTTTAAGTAGATCGTACGTGGATCATAAACAAGTTATGATTTAGTGTTGAAGTTCTCAGATATATGTGTATCAGTACATTTCAGTAGTCATATTTCTTCTTTGGTTTCATTATTTACTGAGCGTATTACGAAAGCAAAGAACTAAACATAGGAGATTACGGATAGGAATCAAGTAGACAATTTGTTTTTAGATAGCATTACTAATTACTAAGCCTACTTTTTTTTTAATTTCTTCGCCAAGGCCGCGGCCGCTCCCACGTCCGTTGCCGGGCGTCTCTAGTACGCACACAGAAGGTAGTACATGCGTACGAATAGGGTAAACATGCCTACCTAATATTCTGCATGTGTTCAATCAGCATTTTTCTTTATCTAACTAACAATATCAGAATAAATGTTATTAAGTTTTGAGGTCTTTGAGGCTTTTGTCACTCAGGCCACCGATAAAGAATACTATACCATCTTATACCAGGCATAATGCCACTCGCCTAACAATCGCAAAAAATACGTGACGTCAACGACAACTTGAAGTTGTAAGTCAGTAAGGGTTGTCTCTTGTTTGTGACACGGCATTGACCATAGAGTTGATATTGAGGCATTAACGTCATAATTATTGGTGAAATTAAACTGGTACTTTCCTGACAACCCTAACGTTCGAATGATGTTCTCTGTAAACAAAAGAATGTGCTTTAATTAACGTCGGAGTGCAAGTTCTGTATGTAAGTACTATTCGTTATTCTGTGCTTATACTAAGAACTTTTCCCTAGCAACAGTCATTTACCTAAAATTCCCAATTGATGTAGTGTAGATTTCGACACAGCGCCTGTGTATACATTGGGGTATCTAATAGAGTATAATTAATTTGGCAGACACGATAATTTGCTGTTACATTTTTAATGTTCTCGATGAAATACCGTGCGAAGTTAATTTTGAACTTGTATTATGGATGACATCAAATCTTGAATCCAAATAAAAGGTTATGTTCTAAAATTACAGATTTAATAAATCTCCTGGCGCTACTGAGCATAAAAAAACCACCCCTTGAATTTCTTACGGTGTCTGGGGTGTCAACTAGGTATACGTACTGGTTAATTCATAGAGTTTCGATTATATACATAACGATTCTTTGTAATATGCATAATGCGCCAAGGTCCTCGACAGTCATCAGGCAGGACAGGACACAATGACTCATTATGACGTCACTTAAATAGTAAAGGATGTGTGCCACAACATAGTATTTTTTTTGGTCAACTATCCGGCCATTCATAACTACGTAGGTTGCGAATTACAGGCGGGTGTATTGTGTGCAAATTGTACGTTTGTTAATTATTGTATGTGTTGCTTTTGTCGTTAACAGTACCTAACTGATTGCAACCATGTTTGTTTTCGTGTCGGTATTTTTTTACAAGACCGTAACGTGAAATTGGTTTGGAAGATTGTGATGAATTTTGAGACGGAGATAGTTTGAGACATCGAGTAGCCAATAGCCGTATATCCACTTACCTACGCTCGCGAGCGTGTGGTCTCGCGAGGCAGCATCACTAGTTCGTCAAGTTTCGCCCGAGGCATGTCGACACCAGCAGAACCATTGGCTCGCGAGGCTGCCGCGCGGTTGCATGCGTTAGGTGAATACGCGGCTATTAGCTTACTTTATATCCTCGTAATTTGTTGTAAAATCTGAAAAATAAATCTGACCCCTGTTGGTCAGCGTACAACTTGTATTACCATTACCATTGGATATCCAGTTTCTATATTTGTATCGAAATGGTTGAAATTTCTAGAACATCCTCTGGGGTCATCGTACTTCTTCCGTCGCCACTTGGTCGATCACAATATTGGCACATACTGAATTAAACAAATGTGTAAAGGTATTCAAATATATATCGATCAAATGCGTCATAATACCTACGTTGAGTTCCGCGTAAAATATGTATTTTCGTTGCGTTTGTGGAGTTTAATTTTGTGGAATACAGAAATAGCGATTTGTTTTGTAAACACACGTACGCGCATACGATGATGATGTAGGTAAGATGACTTAACAATATTCCTACCTATTTAATAACTATATGGTAATAGATCCCAAAACCTCGCTACTTAAAGATAAAATGCAGATAATAAAATCACGTCAAACATAACCCAAAAAAAACTGGCCAAGTGCGAGTCGGACACGCGCACAAAGGGTTCTGTACCAAAACGACAAAAATATCACGTTTGTTGTATGGGAGCTTATTATATTCGGTTTTTTAGTATTTATTGTTACAACTTTCTAACAATCACGGTTCATGAGAACCCAAGATTACCGAAATAATTCTCGGAATGGGACTTCATTGAAATGGAACCACTCGAAAATCCGTTCGAGTTAGATTTCAAGTAAAAAAAACATTTCATAATCGTTTTACCCAGTTCAAAGATAAAAAAAAACATACCGTCAAATTGAGAACCTCCTTCTTTTATGGTGGTCGGTTAAAATTTTTTCTAACATAAAATACATAGTACATGTCTCACGCTTAGTACCAATAAGTTTGTACAAACGGTACGTTTTTGCAGTAAATATATATAGTAAATATAAATATATATAGTTTTACTAAACCGTAAATAATACCGCGGTTAATATATTTTGCCCTGGTACTTTAATAATAGCATGCGGTTATTTAAACCTATTTTTAACTAATAACCTTTTTTGTCCCATTCTGTCGAGTCATAATGATATTTGACAGCAAGGCAATAGCTAAATGTGTTTATTATCGACTAGCGTTTTTTAGAAGGTACCTAATTAGGGTTCTGCTGTAAACTATTCTTCTCTGACCTGGGAACTGGGAACCTACCGAGTGCGTACGTTTGGGCGAACTTTAAAAAATAAATATATTCTTTCTTTCGTTCTCTCTCTCTAACTCTGGGAAAAATGCAGCTGTCTTATTACAACATAAACGATGTTGTAATAAGATAGCTGCATTTTTCCCAGAGTGTGCAACAAATGCGTTTTAGGGTTTCGTACCCACAAGGGTGAAATAAAACCCTAACCGTATTACTATTGGTGAACCCTATTACTAATACTCTACTGCCCGCCTGTCTGTCCCCACCCGATTGTATCTCATGAACCTTGCCAGCTCGATAGTTGAAATTTTCACAAATTATGAATTACTGTTACCGCTATAAACTAACTACAAATATTAAAAAAAATCACAAACATGTAATTTTGTTTGCCGATTTTTGATCCTTGTTAATATGAAAGAAAGAAACAACGAAGAAAGAAAGATTTATTATTCCAAAAAACAAACACAGGTTACAAAGGAAGAAAATACAAAAACTAAAAAATAAAATAAAATATAAAAATTGACCAATGTACATTTATAAATAACGTGGAATAAACGGCCGTCCCTCAGCGTAATGCTGTCTTCGTGGTGGTGCTAGCTAGTCAGACAGCGCTGGTTTTCAGGGACGGCCTATTATAAGTAGTAGTAATATAACAAAACGTTATAAAATAGCGTCTTATCTTGTATAGATAAAAGTACGGAACCCTTTGTGGTTGAGACTGAGACTTCACTTGGTCGGTTTTTACAATCTTTTATACAGTTACTGCAGACAATTTGACAAGCTAGTAATTGGCTGGCTGCCTTTGCCGTCTGCCGATTCCCTCATGTTTACAATCAAAGTCTAGTCTAAAGTCCCAAAGGGGAGTTTTATCCTCATTTAATGTTTCATTCTGCTTTCACTCCGGTTTAAATGTAGCTTTAAAGTTACTCCCTGGGATTTTAATGTACTTTTAAACTTGTAAAAGAAGTTCTCAAATCGTTACAGTAAGTTCGAAAATAATTCTGTAGATGTAGGTATGTTTTGTTTTTTAGTAACTTCAAAAAGCTGTTCTCTTTGAGACAGTGTTGATAATGCCTCGTGAAACATATGTCGACGTTTATAATGTCTTCTATTTAGCGAAATCATTGCAGTTATCTAAAAATTCAACATCATATTTTCCATTGTTTTAACTTTAAAAAAGTCGTACTCATAACCATCGACTGGGTAAACCGATTTTATGTTTGTTTTTTTTTTATTCGCTATGCCTGTGAAATGTCAACATCATCATCATTCACCGAGCCTTTTCAGTCTAACTACGATTCGGCTGAACTTCGATATTTTCCGTAAAGCGACTGCCATCTGACCTCCACAACCCATGGGCGATATCGAAGTTCTGTAGTTAGACCGGTTGGATTTTTAATTTAGGGCTCTCAACTACCCCTAACGATTACCTAGATGTTTGTATGACAACCGGGACCTACGGCTTAACGTGCTCTCCGAGGCACGGAAGGGTCTCAGTGTCTTAAGAAATGGTCACCGATCCTAAGAACGGCCTGAGTCGATGTTGCTTAACCTTTGCAATGTGTCAACATTGTCGGTTACTACTAGACCACGAGCTCCTCTGTGAAATGTCAACATAGCATCGGATAATGCTATGATAAAACTAGTCTACTGTTCGACCATAGGGTGCTATGGTCGAACAGTAAGGGCGCTATGGTCGAACAGTAGACCTCGCGAGCATTAAAAACATTATTTGAGCTTTTTCCTCCAGTCCCTGATTCGAGAATCCACCGGTGACAGTTCGCAGGTCTGCTCACTATGCGCGGACATCCGAGCAATGTGAACAGCGCTTTAGAAAAGAGTGGCCATGAGTGTTCAGATTCTTTCTCACTTACTCTACCTATTGCCTTGCTAATATGGCAGTACATGGCACTTTATATGCAATCTTGACGATCATAAGTGTTCCTTTGTGACCTATTTTAATATAGATAATTTATTTTCATTACATTTCAATTATGTAGGTATGTCTAGAGCGGACTTACAAGGTCATTTCTTCATATTTACACTCTGACGACATTCAGAGTTAATCTTCTAGCTTTGGTTTAATTAAATATCTACTTTATGAGCCTGGAATTATAATAAATACAAAGGCTATGACGTAACAAATCTAGCATACCTACGCACACCGCCGCCTTAGCAGGCGTTCCCCTCGCTCACATGATTATGACCTATAGGTCATAAGTTAGAAATAAAACAAATTGGCGTCTTGACAACTTACTAGACTTGATCTAGTTGCGCGGCTATTGTCATCCCAAAAATGCCAACCTGCTCAGTTTTTTGTTGCAAAAAAAGGTCAGGCACATCTAGTTTACAAAAAGATGGTATTACCTTCCATAGGTAAGTATTTTTAATCAAATAATAATACAAATTTCTTTGTTTATAATAATCAAAGTCTCATTATTTCGGATTTTTCTATCAACACGAAGTCGGTCGTTTCATACAATTCGCAAATTAGTCAAACATGTCAAACGACTGACATGGGTGTTGCCATGGCAACAAATACACAGTTATAGTGTCTGTATCGGAGTGATGTACCAAGTTAGGTATCGATAAAATACCTTGAAAATGCAAAGAGGTGCAATATAAATTACTGGTTTGAATATTATTTAAATTACGTAGGTCTGTATATTATGATCTTGATTTTAATAAAGGTTTTGATAAGTTTAATAGGTATAATATTGAGTCTTGTTGTATAATTTTTTTATTATACTTAAGAATTACGTTACCTAATAAATACTTCGACGATATTTTTGTTCATTTATTTATTACAGGTTTCCGAAAGATCCGAGAGTAAGGGAATTATGGATGTTGTTTTGTAACAACAGACGTTTGACAATGTTAACATCAATCTTGGATGTTGTTTACTTGTTTTATACAAAATTATATGTATCTGCCTTAATGATAAAAAAATCAATTGGATACGTTGAATTTACCGTCCAAAACGTAAGATAGGTAGAAACTGACGTTCCACTTAATGGGCACATGTTGCAACTCATTGAATCTACGACGCGACGTTCCTAGGTCTGGTTATCGATGTCTAAACTACAGTAGAGCCTGACTGACTGAGTGACGTATTTGTAGCGAGTAATTTCAGTTCTGCTACAAATACGTCAGTCATTACATAAAATAAATAGCAAGTAAATAAAATTAGGCATTTGAGTACCTAGCTGTATTAAAATATTTTATTGTACCCGGCTTCCACAGTACAATTTGAATAACTTACAGCATTGTGCTGTGGGATAAATGTGCTGATATAAATGTCCCATTTTCATTTTACAAAAGCGAGCCGTTAGATCTATAGTATAAACTTGGCCCAGCCACATTCTAACTGTTGTATAATATAGACCGTTTTCATTCAATTGTAAGGTACGGGTACTTGGAGACTATAGTGTTACTTAGACTTAGTTGAGTTAATTATTTCATTACTTTACTATTTTATTTTTATAAAATCGGTGTTGTACTCGTAGTGCCCTTGCCCTCATTTTATTCTTCATCGAGTTGATGCTACTATATCACTAGTGTTAACGAAAGTGACGAAAGTTCGTTCAAATGTTTATTTTTATGGGGTAGGTATTTATTATACATACAGAGTGTAATATTTAGGGCAGCATGGAAAAGTCTGAAACTATAAGACATACAAAGATCTGTTCTTAGTAACCATGTAATCGATTGTAGTAAAAATAGAAAACTGAATTGACATTAAGCATTATGATTTAAAAATAAACTGTATACATAGTCCACTGTATACAGCTATAGATATACCCTGTAGACAGACTCTTCGATTTTATTTAGTTGTTTAGATTTATATGATGTATAGGTTTGATATAATACCTACCCTAAGTTACAAATAGGAAATAAAGTCACACTTTTATAAACGACATCCACCTTGGTATCATTTTTGAAACCTGATTTTAATAGTCGATTTTGTCAAATTTATCGATAAAATGTATCGACACTGTTACATCAATAGTGGGCGGTAACTTTTGGTAGTGTCATTATAGTGTTATGATATAAAATGTATATGTATGTGTTTGTGAAAATGTTAATGTGTTATTCTAATTGTCATGTGTGAGTTTCGTAGTGGCACCCGATTGGGTTTGAGCGTCTGAGAATGTGTGCGTGTCGATGACCCCCCTGCACCAAACATGCTAGACTTTTATGTATCGGGAAAATGCATAATGCCTTGTCCCGTCGTATACGGCGACAGCGTATACGACGACCGCGTTGGTCTATGTACCTACGTGATCAGTTCCAGTTATAGCTATGACATATTATCTTCAATACAATATCCGTCATTAATAATGACATAAATACATACATACATATCATCACGTCTATATTCCATAGGGGGTAGGCAGAGGTGCATTAGACTCCCACATTTCGTAGTAAGTTGGTCCCACTCCTATGTTTTACTAGTGCTAGTTAGTATATGAAATGCACTTGAAATAAGAATGCTATTGCAGTAGGAAAGATAATGATGATTATCTACTATACTGGATTTAACCGTCAAACGGGGAATGGATGCCATCGGGACTCGGAATCTTAGTCATTAAAACCATGGTTCATTTTTAATTAACATTTTTTCACTGGTACCATTAGTATTCAGTACGAAATGAACGCCACACTGCCAGATATAAGCTGGGGTGGCGTGGTGAAACGTGACCTTGGAGTTCAACGACCTAGCTGACGTCATAGCCGTACCTTCCCTTGCGTCACCCACCCCTTCGGATATAGTACCCTGGCCCTGTTGCTAACCACTGTATCGTGTTGTACGCACGCCAAAATTTTGCTTTAGTGGTTCGGTGGTATATATTTCATGTTCGAAGTACTGTTTGGTAATGATTTTCTTGTGTTGTTGCAGGTATATCATACGAGAGAAGTGTTAAGTACAAACTGTTAGTAGTAAAGAAGGTATTACTATAGTTTGGCCACGCTAACTTTGCAATGACTTAAATGTGGTAGATTTAAAAGTTAAAGGTAGCATGTCCCTATGTTTATAACACCAATTACATAATTGTGTAGCCTTGATACTTTGATTTTTTCTTTTGAATCATAATCTTTCAACCTGTTTTGTTATATTTCTGGTTCTTTCTAAAGTAAACATTTATTACCTACTTAAAGTGTCATTCACCGAGCCTTTTCCCAACTCAGTTGGGGTCAGCTTTCCAGTCTAACTGCGATTCGGCTGAACTACGATATTTTCCGTGAAGCGACTGCCATCTGACCTTCACAACCCATGGGCGATATCGAAGTTCTGTAGTTAGACCGGTCGGATTTTTGATTTAGGGCTCCAACTACCCCTAACGACTGCCATAGATGTTAGTATGACAACCGGGACCGACGGCTTAACGTGCTCTCCGAGGCACGGAGGGGTCTCAATGTCTTAAGAAATGGTCACCCATCCTAAGACCGGCCTGAGTCGATGTTGCTTAACCTTTGCAATGTGTTAACATTGTCGGTTACCACTAGACCACGAGCCCCTCTACCTACTTAAAGTGTATATTTAAATATTTGGATGGAACTTTAAAGGAACCGTTAATAAAATATGTTTCTCTGCTACCATAAATTACTATTAGGTTTTAGTTAGGGTATTATAGCTTCTCTCCGGTCTCGTTCTAGGAGTAGCTTTATTAATGTTGGTAGTGTGAGTTAACTTTGCAAAGGAAGCATCCCCACAAAAAGACTACTGTAGCTACACGTAAAAAAGATTCTACGGTACGTTAAAGGCACGTATTCCTATGGAATCAAATACGACCGCCATAAACCAGGGATACTCGAGGGACTAAGTGATGCAGACACGGAGGAAATTGAGAGACATGCCTATCTACTACAGGCGTATGCCTGCCGGTATGCAGGAGGCGTGATATGACCGGAGGATGACAAAATATTTACTTGATTTTATCATAAACCCAAAAAACCCAGGTTCTTGATCAAAAACCTAAAGTAGGTGATAAGGCTCCCATAAATTTTTTTAGTGAAAAGTGGTACATAATTAAAATAATAATAGTTCAGATTTTAGATAATAAATTATAATGTTTGTGGATAAACACCTCCGAAACGGCTTGACCGATCCTCATGAAATTCTGTGTGCATATTGGGTAGGTCTAAAAATCGGACAACATCTATTTTTCATCCCCCTAAATGTTAAGGGTAGTCCACCCCTAAAGC
>OY748294.1:22293510-22441174 GCA_963556515.1 Nudaria mundana
AATGGGGTACCGAGAACCTGGTCGAGTTCAATGCCCGCAAAACACAGGCGTGTGCATTTACAGCGAAGAAATCCCCTTTCCTTCCCCTACCCTCTCTTCAGAATGCATTATTACCAATGAAGGACAACCTTGACATCCTTGGCATAGACGTTCGCCGAGAGCTCAATAATAAAAACTACATCGAAAGATGTATAGGGCTAGCTTCGCGGAAACTAGGAATACTGAATAAGGTAAAGCGATTCTTTACACCGCACCAGAGGTGTCTGCTGTACAAGACGCAGATTAGACCCTGCGTCGAATACTGCTCTCACCTCTGGGACGGCTCCGCAAAGTATTTGCTGGACGCTCTCGACGCTATGCAGCGACGGGCTATCCGTATTATAGATTGTCCGGAGGTAACGGGAAGCATTGAGCTGCTAGCTCAGCGCCGAACAATAGCTTCCTTGGCCGCATTCTACCGTATTTACCACGGCGAGTGTTCTGAAGAGCTCTTCAATCTGACCCCACTCTCTTCCTTCCGATCCCGAACAACGCGTGCTTGGCAGAGATGCCGCCACTCCCACACAGTGGATAGCATCTTCGCGAGAACCGAACGTTTTAAACGTTCGTTTCTCTGCCGAACGATAGTGCCCTGGAACGCCCTGCCTGTGCACGTGTTTCCTCTCACATATAACTCTGGGTTCTTTAAGCGGAGCGTGAAGAGGCACATCGTAGTTCGTCAAGTTGAGGGCCACTGTGAGAGTGGCCCACAATCGCTAGACGTCGTCACGACTTACCACCAGGCGGGCGACGTCAATTTGGCTAACCCAATATAAAAAAATATAAAAAAAAGACAGCAAAGCCGACCCCAACTGCGTTGGGAAAAGGCTCAGTGGATGATGACTAAAAAACAGAATATAATAAATATATAAGAGGGCTCCCATTCAAACGTGATTTTTTTGCCGTTTTGGTACGGAACGCCTTTGTGCGCGAGTCCGACTCGCACTTGGCCAGTTTTTTTGTGTTTTTTTATTGCAAAATATTTAAAAAGTAAAAACAAGTTTATCCCTGTAATATGTATGGTTATTGTGTATTTGTTTAGTAGCGATTCGCCCCGGCTTCCCATTAGTTCCTTCTAGTAATAAACATAGCCTAATGTTACTCAGGCATACTGTAAGATTCTAATGGTGAAAGATTTTTTAAATCGAAGTTAGTACTCGTAGAATACAATAATTTTATTTATTTTGACTTACACCACAATCGTCCAAGATCTTTTTTTTATATTTTATAAGATGAAATCATATATGTTTTATCTTTAATTGGCCCTATATGAAGTAAATTGTCCGCAATTAATATTGTACCTATCTACTTTTATAAGTCACGGAAATCGCTCACAGAAGTTATTAGTGCTCGAAGTAAACAAATATGTAGATGTGTTTCTGAGGTTGTTTAATCGCTCCTATTCTGACTCAGAGGGCTTCAAACTCAATGTTTGGTACTTTGACAGGAAATCCCTTAAGATACACAGTTCCAAACTTCCAAGATCGTGGTAACTTAAACTTTCAAAGGTATTTTTCCATTTGACATTCACCGCATTGTAAAAGATTGTGAACTTTATAAAATATTGCTTTTTTTTCGAATTGCAGAATGGCAGGTGGAATTAGTTTTCGGTTGCCCTTGGGTATATAGATGTGATTGTGTGTATATTTATTTTTGTTTTTATAAGTCCAGAAAAATTAAACACAACGAATACTTAGGTATGTAACTATGTTAATTTCACGCCAATACATGGGCCAATACTGGGAACTTCCTTCCATGGTATACTTGAATCTTGTACTTATAACGCACGAAACGTTAAATATTCAAAGGATAATAAATAATATATACTCCAACAATGTACTCAACCATGTTGAACTCACTTCATAAACATGTTGTTAAAAATGATATGATACTCGGTGTTTGTAGATCCGTCCGCGTTGAAAAGTTGATTTCGTCGCGCCGTGTCCTAAAAATATAATACATTTTGACTCCTAAAATCCAACATAAAATTATGTTGGACTTTGGGTTTTGGATTGAAGATTGAGGAAGAAATGAAAACCTTACATTTGGGACCACTTCTTCTTTTTTTAAAAAAACGTGGCTCCACCTATATTCGTCGATGATTTCGCCAATGTCTGGTTGGTTAGTTAAGTTGATGTTTCCCGCACAGAAGAACTAGTTATTCTGAACTAGTTTGCGGTGCGGGACAAGGAAACGTTGTTCGGTATTGTAATTTGAGCGTTTGGGCCAGGATTTTTGCCCAGCGCCAGAGGTAACCTAAAAGGCTACCAGCCACGCGCTCCGCAAAACATGTATTTTGGTAGCTCAGTTGATGAGAGCATTCTGCTGAAAGGGAACTGATAGTGGTTCAAATCTAGCCTAAGACATTATTTTGTTTTTGCGGGTAACACTAAAGTATGATAAAATATTTAAAAATATCCTCTTGGATACTATAATTGTCCCAAGATTTTTTGTTTTTTCTAGTAACGGTGCAGTATCAAAACGATCTTATAAAAGTATTCATAAGAACTTCTTCCGCTCAACTTAGCTCATTGTACAGTTCATCCGAATAAAATATCTCGTCATTAATCAGAAGGTTTCCTACGCAACGTTCTTATTCCAACCCCTATGTGCGAATCATATTAGCATAAGTCGGTGGTGAGGCAGATTGTGTATGTTATTTACGCCCTTCTTCTACCGCTCTTTCAATATGTTGCTAACTTGATTACTGCTAGCGAAGTGCTACTTAGTTTTTGACATATAAAACTTTACTCATTAGTAGTGTTTTCGTATTCATATATAGTTTTCCTGATCTAGACGACCACTAACATATTAACTTTGTTACATACAAAACTCCTAAAAAGCAACTTTAGAAAAAGGATACCGAATGTCTCATTTCCCTATTTCCAAGACTGATTTATAATTCGGCCGGTTTATACTAAAAGGGCACGAGGTGAAGGACGTCCGTTTCGCTGGGATATTCTCGATCGATACTCTGTCTGTGTTCTCTTTACGGAAATACAAACCGTATTGTAGGTTTTATAGATGCCATTTTTATTCTACTATGGCGTATGTTGACCTGTTGGTTTTGAACGTGTTTCGACTGCGAACTCCTTTGATTTTGAGTGACTGTTTCTAATATAATGTTAGCCAACTTGTTGGGTGATAACAACCGGAGGTTAACGTTATGAGCTAACTTTGGGTCGATTGGGTGATGATAATACCTTTGATTGAATAGTTTTGAGAGTTAATTTCCAGATTCCTTGATTATTTCAGCTTTCTTTGATAGATACGGTCATTATTATTAGATAGGTGAGGATTGGTATGATTCCGCGCAGTTTACCCGGTACCAATCCGACGCCCACTTCACCGATAGCTCGCGGCGAGTTGTATAGACTGGTTTACATTCTTTTAAGTGTTAAGTGCGAGTGCAAGTGATACAGTTGCAAGTAGAAATGTATGAGCTCGCACTTAACACTAATCAAAGTGTAAACGGCGTGTAAGGCTAAAACAACTTAGCACATTTAACAAAGGATACATGGTCAGGTCCTTTTAGGTGCGACTGGTCCAATTTGCAATTTGGTTTGTGACAAAATCTGTAGGATTTTTTTCCAAAGACATACCTAAATTACATTATTGTTACTATATGGCAACATGCTGTATAGTTTCATTCGATTATTTACACAATACTGCCCTCTAAAACAATTATTGCGTGCACTAATTAGGGCCGCAGTATACAGTTCGACATTTTAGTTGCAGCGTTAATCGCACATCTGTGTCGGGGGCCCGTAGCTTTGCCCGTAGCGTGTTGTAAACAAGTTATTGATTTCCCACGACTCCCTTCTGCCCCTCTCTCCGGTGTCGGCGAGACACTTGCTCCAACATTGCAATGCGGGCTGCTGTCTCTCTAGACTTCTTGACCAATCAAAAAGCAGAAAAATCTGTCACTTGATCAAACTCCGATGTGATTCGGTCAAAAAAACTGTATCGACATGGTGTTTTTTGCCATACTATGAGAGGGTGGGTTAATTGTTATTACTTAATTTAGAGTATTTTAAACTCTCATTTTATTTCTAAACGGATGTCTAGTAGAGAGCTCTTAATAAAGTTTGCACTTTCCAATTCTCTAACGATTAATATTCAAGAATATTTTGAGCAAAACGTAACTAAACCATTTTTTTTTTGCTAATTTATAGGCGTGGGACCAAAGACCTTATAATACAACGGACATAGGATCTAGAACAAATCGCAAGACAATAATGTCCCGAGTCGACCTATACATTATACATAGGCATACATAGATATAAACAAATTTCATATTAAAATTTAAACCTTGATTCAACGGAATAGTGTTCACTTTTGTTTGCACTAATTTATCGCATTACGTAGCTTCTATCTGTCCGCCTGACTAATTCACCTTATGCAGCTTATACTTGAACTACGTGAACATAGAAACAATGGAGTAGGTTTATTTTGTTAAAGTCTTTTAAGGATTCCATGATATGTACCTACGTAGGCGTAATAATTAATGTAAGACTACAATAAATTCCATAATCTTATAAATTGTAATTACTTGTTTATGTTAGACGAAATAAGCTGAAAAACTAATTAACGACTGACAAAGATTTTTTTTTTCGAGTCAGTTTCATAATAAGTAACTGTAGTGTATGAATAACAAAAAGGGAATTAATGAATTTAACTAATTATAATATTATAAATGCCAAACTTCTTGCGGGTGTCAAAGTTCTTCCGCTTTCATTACTATTTTCATAACGCTATGTCGCTACGTCTACTACAAGATAGCCGTGTTTCAAGTGACTGAATTAGTTGCTAAAACTGCGCATCATTAATTTATTTTTATCTTATGGTTAATTTTTGGGATACGAAATTATTGGCTACTAGCTGATCACCGTGACTCCGCCCGCGAGATATAGTTATCTCGGCCCCGATTCCCGTGGGAATACATTACCGAGAATCCAAATAAAAAGAAAATAACAGCACATACACGAAATAAAATGACATGTGTAATTATATTTATGACAAAACAATGATACCCTGTGAAAATTAAAAACATTTTTGGGCTTATCTCCTCCATTCAATCAAGGGATTCTTGTACAAGTTTCATAAAGATCGGACCTCTTTTTGTTATGTCCATAAAATGAGCCGAACAAACAAGATTGTTATTTTTTGGATCAAAATATTCTTCTCGCCGTGCTAGGGCAATAATATTTTTCCATTGTGCACTGTGTACTGGATCCCGAGGAAAACTGAAATAGATGTTGGTTCATATAACGAAAAAAAAATCATAAAGAGCCAAGGCGTCTCCACTATAATCTTTGTTCCAAATAGTTTTATCGCTATCGGTAATCCGAATAAATCTGAATGGTCATTTTGTTAGTACATTATTCAGTGAAAATGAAATGGTCTCTTTCTTTTTACTGAGCTTGGGATGAGTTGGAAAGAGACAGATAGTTACTTCGGTATTGGACTGGATTGCAATATTTACTTTTGTCTTTTAATTTATTATCGACGAAATACTGTATTTTAAGTGAAATAATAAATTGCAAATAATAAAACAAAAGCTTATTTACTGAAAATATGATACACCGTCTTCAATTTGCTTATTTTTCGTAGTTTTTACACGTTTTTACAATACAGTACGGCATTGTGCAACGTGTTGTCGTTCAGTTGTCAAAATTAAGACTGGCGCGCGATTGTTTCTCTTTTAGCGTTTTGTTTCTCTTTTAGTTCGGACACTTTTGAGCGATGATCCGAAATCCATTGTATTTAAAATCATTGCGTGGGACCGACAAAATTACTGGTAAAGTGTGGATGTGTAACGCACCTTTGCCTACCCTTTCGAGGATTACACGTTATGATATGTATCCCGTTGAAATGTGCCCATACAAACAGTTTCTGTCGATTCGGTAGAAATATTAGGCGAGACTGCTACAGTCTAATGCGCATAGACATTTTCAGTACTTTAGGCCGTGATTGCATCACGCGATAACGTTTACTTTACACGCGAATGTTGAATGTGTAGTATTTACTTGATAGGGTTGTCAAATTGCAGGGATTTTCGTAACATTTCTTTCATTTCATATTTTTCCGCAATCAAATCGTCAGTATTAATGAGCATCAATTCCTAGGCCGGCCAAAGATATAAAAATAGTCATATGGCCAAATCTCCCACAGAGCTCCACGTCATCACCTCTGCCACTACCTTCTTTGTCATATCTTCTTTCACGCATTCCATATTATCTTTTCTTGAGCCTACTAATGTTTCTGAAGCCTTCTTACAATCTATATTCATACTTTGTACCTTTTCTGGCCCTTAAAAATATTATAATAATATTTATTTATTGTCATAATTATAACAAAACTAGCTGACGTCCGCGGCTTCGCCCGTTTGACATATTATATAGCTACTAATAATCTTCATCGAGCGTCACTCTATCCCTTGGTCCAGTAAAGTCGGTGCAGTAGTTTTTAAGATTATCGCGAACATGTGTATGTTCGCTGAATTCGCTGACTTCATTTTATAATATACTTGCGATCCGCCCCAGCTTCGCACGGGTGCAATGTAGACTATGTAGCATGTCAGTCTTAAAATTCAAATATCACAATAAAAATATTTGTATGCTATTTGCATTGGTTGAATGATTGTCTTTATCTGTGGTATTAGAATTGTGGAATTAGATTCGTCTTTGAATTTTAATGCCAAACAATGTTCACACACTACTGACATGCTACCTATTGATACTATACGATCGTCCTTTTAAAGAATCGATGGATCGTAATTCATGGCAGAATTTTCTTTATTTACCCACGAATTAGTTCTGTCTATTTCAATCTTGGCTGAGGCGAGCCTCAATCTCTGCAGGCGATTCTCTGGCTCTCTGTAATCGATGCCTACCCCTATCCTGGCTGAGGCGAGCCTCAAGCTCGGCAGACGATGGTCTGGCTCTCCGAACACTATGTCTTTCCCGATCCTGGCTGCGGCGAGCCTCACGACCAACTGAGATTCTCTTACTCTTTCAGCTCTATATCTAGCCCGAAGCTGGCTGAGCCGAGCCTCACGTTCCCTTGACGATTCTTCGTGTCTAGCTGAACGTGCTCTTTGAAATTCCCTGTACTACGACCTATGTTTGAACGACGACGTCTTTCAGACATGTCTTTATACCTATCCTATGCAGTTCTCTTTTGAACTTAAATACCTTACCTTAAACCGCTTTTTTATTATAGCTATAATTCAAAATTGTTCAATTCTAATCCTATCCACCAAATAAGTACGAACATACAATTTCGAGAAACTTGCTTGTAAAACGGAAAAGCACGTTTTGTCTTAAAAAAGAATTACTTATACATAATTAAAAAAACGTTTTAATATAATTCTTATCCAACTAAGGTACCTACTCGTACTATGAATTTCGAAAAAAATGTTGAATGAATTGAATGAATGACAAAGAAAATACTATCATACAATTTACAATACCTATTAATCTGTAATATCTTCGAAAATATTCATTTAAATTACATGCTGTAAAGGGCCATATTGATCTATATTAAATGAAAAATGTATTTATACTTAATAGGATAAGGATTTATGCTGTATTACTTAAAATCGCTGTGTGTTCACTGCCGTCATTGGCCACCGCCCGGCCGCGTGTCGCCGCGCTCGTATTTTTTTTTCATCACGAGATATCTCTTAAGTCGTTCGTCCAAATTATATGGTTTGAATGGGAATTTTGGTCTACATCAAATGCACAACGTATGTAAAGTATTCAATTAGATAAGGAATAATACTGCATTGTTAAAAATAGCTTGGCAAATGACACATTATTTTTTTGTCATTTATAAAAGATTAAAATGGTTACTGTGAGTTATCCTTAAGAGATAGACATATGCTATTGCGGACTTTTTTGTAGATCTTTCTATGGTGTACAATACTATAATGGTGTAGTACATTATTTTGATCTGTCTCGTAGGGTTTCGTCAGCGTTTGCAATGAAAGCGCAAAAAATGTGTTTATTTAGGACATTACATTAGAAACCTCTAAAATTATCGGTGTTCCTCTAAATATATTATACATGTCTTATACATATGAACCTCCCTGTTAAATCACTCTATCTGTTTAAAAAACCGCATCAAAATCCGTTGCGTAGTTTTAAAGATCTAAGCATACATAGGGACAGACAGACAGCGGCAGCGACTTTGTTTTAATACTATGATGGTGATGATGCGACAACCCTAGATAGTCACTTTGCTGGCGCCGATGTTTTGTTGATATGGATTATTACGGCATTGGGATTGATAACAGGTTAATAATAGTTAATATTGTTTATATCGTTGTTGATAAGGAATGCGACATGTATTGTTTTGGCTATTGTCTGTATATTGTCACAATGTGGTCTCCGATTGGTGGCACTTTCCCGTTGTTCTCTTATTGGTGTCACTTTCCCGTTGTTCTCTTATTGGTGTACTTTATATATTTCTTTTTAATTCAAAGGCCGTTAAATATCTTCTTTTCCTTGTGACGTTACATTATTTTATAAAATCAGCAAAAGCAACTTGAACTTTCCTGTGAAAGTTCAAGTTGCTTTTACTGATTTTATGCTGTCAGCATAAACCACACATGAAGGGGCACAGTGAAGAGAGGAGAGGAGACAAATTAGACAACATGTTAAGTACACATGATCACGTCTTTATCCATGAGGGGTTAGACAGAAGTGAATAAAACACCCACCCTTTGCCAAAAGTTTGATGGTCCATCCTAGGAGATTTAAGGACAATCCTAGTGAGATTACCGGACAAAATCAATCTTAAGGCGACACCTCGGGAAAGGTATAATCGCTCGCTGGCAAAGGTAGCGGACGACTGATCGCAAAGTGGGAAAGGAATAGAGCGCTAGACTTCCGTGTAGTGTTGAAAGAGAAAGGGGTAGTGTACGCGCGCCAGAACTAGACGGCGTAAGTGCCAAATTCATTTCCTCCATTTGTACAAAAAGTACAGAATATTTGTTAAAAATTTCTTTTTACAGACTTTATACAGTTGAATACCTTTCTTGTGGTCAAGTTTCAGCATCTAATATGTTGTTGTTTATCTACACTAAACAAAAAAAGATAATAGACGGGTGCTACTTTGGCTTAATTTTATATCCAGAAAATTATCAGAAAACGTGTTTTCAGCTTGTTCAGACTTTAGTTTATATGATTAAATAATGTATATCTGAAAATCATTATACCTATTTGCGCTGATTGAGAGATACAGTGAGTCAAAAAACACAAAAATCTTCAAGGTGCCGCCTTAAGTTCCAAGAGCTAATAATAATATTGATGTTACGTACTTACAATCTCTACAGTCCGCTCGAACATGTAACAATATTCTATTTGTTTACTTACACAAAGTGCATCGTCCGACTTTCACATATCCAGGCGCCTTAACGTCGTAGACAAACATGAATACAGACGTATCGATTTTGTTCGAGTCCCGACTGTCGACCCCACTGCACTCTGAGCACTGTGTCGACTAAAGATGATCGACATATCCAACCAATGATTTTGAAAGTTGCACCGCGGCACCGCTAAATGAAAAATTGAGAAGCGAGCTACTGTTATGGTATGGTATAGACACGTTATGAGCAGAGATAAAGTAATGTGATTGGAAAGGTGCACAGTATGAATGTAGAGGGCTTTGGAAGTAGAGGTCGGACCAAGAACAGATGTATGGAATGCGTGAAAGAGGTTATCTGTAGTGATGACGTCTGAAAGGGATGTGTGGAGAGTTAGGATGTTGACGATATTACAGAATTTCCATCAAGTAACTTTTCTGAAATTATTTTACAATAGTAATCGCAAAAACTATATTCTTGGGCTGGGCTTGAAACAGTGTTATTCACTGTTCACTTTCCAAGCAGAACGCTCTACCAACTGACAGACCAATACACCCTTTTTTAGAAATTTTCTGCTTTACCATTGGTTAAATTATGTCAATCGATTGCAGTCATCGCCGGCTACTAGTAGGCCTGCTAGCGTTCGACGTTTGATAATTATTGATATATATATAAAGAATGAATATAAAAGATATGATATATATGTAAATGCAGGGGGTATAGAACCGGTCACTTCTACGAAATGGTGATGGCTATCCAGAAAATGCGAAACATATTCTTTGAAATTGTAATTATGCCTTTTGTAGACCTCATAGTCATTCATTAGTTCTGAGGGGTTGCTAGTTGCAATATTTATTAGTGCTACTTGTCCTGGCAAACTTCGTGTCAACTCAGAATAAATTTATTATTTATGTTTATCATTCTTTAAACCTACCCTGAGCTTCCACAAATATTTCAATATCAAAATTAGTCAAATCGGTCCAGTCATTCTCGAGTTTTAGCGAGACAACCCAATAACAATTTGTTTTATTAAAAGTTCTATACATACAGTCACGCCTGTTTCCTCTAAACGGTAGGCAGATACATATACGCCTACATTTCCTTGTTAAAACATGGTACGTCCCATTTAACACAAAACTATTGCCGCTTACTATATCGTTTCTAGAACCTTATCAGTGGGGCCCTTTCTATCAACCGCGGAGGTTCTGGCAAACATATAAGTACCCGTTTAGCGACAACAGGCTCACCCCCTATTATGTGGAATAAACATATTATGACCGAAAATTTGGCATAATGTCATGCCTCAAATACTTATCCAAGTATATCTTCTGCTATCACTTATTTACTCAAACTGCTGTTTCAAATTCATTTCCGTTCGAGGAAAGCCTAGTCATATTTTGAATACAATAACAATTTTTAGCTATCTTGAATTATATAGGTATTTTTATCTGTGAGTTACCTAGCGAGTAAGCGCCATGATTCATGTGTACAATCAAACAAATGCGATGTAATGTTGTTTTTTTCTTAGTAGACTATTTATTGTAGATTGAAGACTGTTACTATTATTGTAAAGGAGAAATTTTGTGAGTGTGTACGCTTGTTCCTTCACGCTCAACCGTTGTACCGATTTTGATACAATTTGGTAGGTATGGAATTAAGTGAAACCCTTCCATTGCTGGGCGTCACGGCAACAAACTTATAAACATTCGCAATTTTTGATTGGTATGGATAAAGATTTTATCGGAAAGAATGCGGACACATAGCGAACGCCAGCGAATCCAGTAGCTTTTTTTTTTCCTACAAAAACATAGCATAAGTTACTCCCCTTAGCGCCTTAGTATTAATATTCAACATCGTAATAAATCAATTGGAATAACAATCAATGACGACCTGCGAACCAATCGTAGACTCATTAATTATAATCATTGTATGAATGAATGGAGGGATGTAAACAAGTCCGGCCAATATTTTTTTCCTGTGTGCTCCAATCGTAAACAAGATCTGATTGAGAAAAGTGCAACATGTAACGCCATCTATCGCATGTAAACTTATTCTATTGTTGTTGGTTTAGTTGTGTAATACTTATTATTGCTTAATAGATGGAGGTGTTGGTTGAAACCTTCCTCGAGAACCATTCCCACTCGAATCCATTGGGGAAAACTGCATCAAAATCAGTTACGTAATTTTAAAAATCTAAGCATACATACGGACGTAAACGACTTTGTTTTATAATATGTAGTGATAGTGATACGGTATTTGATATTTTAATAACTTATTTCTGCTTCTTTCTTCTGGTCGGCACTTGGTGGTACTTATAGTAATATTGTACATATCAACATACTTGTACACTCAGTCCTCTGATTTATTACGAAGAACCTGACCGGTTTCGCCTTAAGGCAATATATATGTAACGTCAAACTACTGTTATATAGAAGAAAGAAAAAAGACGTTTATTTCACAAACACAGAGGCGACGTAAACAAGATTCACATTACAATAAAGTAAAATAAAAACCATGTATAAGAAGGTTGTCGGTGTATGCTAGTGCACGCCGCATCTGCGTGTAAATTGGTCTCCTCTCAGCATATGCTGACGTGGGCGGTGCCACATTGACCAGCGCTGATTTTCAGAGGAGGCCAGTGTGTACACTGAAAATGGCGTGTCCATCCCATCATAACTCGCAAGTGAAAAATAATAACAGATAACAATGAAATGTGGATATTAAAAATCAATAAATAATCCAAATTAAACATAGCATACACACAAACCAAACAGAAAAAATACTTTTTGTAAACAAATAAATAAAATAAACAAAAGCAATACATGGAAACAAGACAGCGAAGTTCAGAACGCAAAGCACCGCATCACCACAGGCAAACCGTCAGCTGACAGCCGACAGCAGCTGTCACCCGTCAGACGAGACTGACACGTCATTGACACGCGGCCCAGCAATCCGCCGACTGATTGATATTTGCCTGAATCTTCTTTTGGAGTTCGATTTTTGCTGAGCGCGTGTCAGGTGGCTTTTTAGGTTACCTCTGGCGCTCCGCAAAAATCGGGTTTCCAGATACTCTCATACCGAACAACGTTTCTTGTCCTGCACCCGGAGCTAGTTAGGAATAACTAGTTCTTCTATGCGGGACTATCAACTAATCAAGCATTACCTTGACATTGGCGAAATCATCGATGAATATCGAAGGAGCCACATTTTTAAAAAAAGAAGAAGAGTAGAAATGAAATGATTTATTTATTTGTATAGGTCACTAAATGGCTCTTACAAACGTCAGTAAGTACTTAAAATAAAAAATGTCATTGCTTCTATATTTACATGTACTGCCAGATTCGCAAAGCAATAAGTAGAACCGAGAGAAAGAACCTGGCAATAGAACTCTCAGTCACTCTTTTCAAATAATTGACTCATTTACACATTTTCTTAAGACTAAATGTGGACGAATGTACATTGGTCTCGTGTCAAAATCAAAAAGAGTGTATAATACAACAACAAAAAAAATTATAGTCGCCTAAGTACAAAATATGCTACAATTACGGCATTTTAGGAGGCGCCTGCACCATGCTCAAGCCAGACACTTTTATCATTAAGGTAATCAACTGTCTTATAATATGCTTTTTGACATAAAGTGGTCTTTATAAAGGTTTTAAATTTATTGTCGGGCATACAAAGGACCGATTCAGGCAATTTATTATAAAAGCGTGTACCTTCCCCCTTGAAAGAATGACTAACCTTGCTAAGCCGATAACACGGAGGGAGTAGTTTATTTTTATTACGTAGATTTCTGTCAGTAACGTCACTTACTTTAGTATAGCTAGATATATTTTTCCTGACATACAGTATGTTATCAAATATATATTGGGAAGCTACAGTTAAAATATTAATATCTTTAAATCGCTCCCTAAGGGAATCTCTTTTAGTAGTTAGTGTAGTCTTCTTTTATCACCAGGTGTACCATTTCCAGCATTTATTCAAAAGCAAAGTTCCTTTATATCAATATTTATGAACTAACAAGGATATAAAACAACATACGAACAATAAAATTGACGTTTCGGAACAAGGATTTATTGCCAAGTAGGTACCGCATGAAAATCGTAAAGTTGAAGAGTTATTATTTGTTACTTACCTCTTATACTATAACATGCTTAACACTACTTGAATTTGAATATATAGTTCAGCAGTTCGAGGGATCGACTAACCTTCATTGGTGTCATAATATTATATTAGCTTGTAAGCCATAGCCTAGTTTAGTCTATGCTTAGATTATATCAATATTGTCTTGTCTATGTTCACTTCCTTTCTTCCTTCACTTTGTAACATGGCCGACTGAAATACACGACACGTATTATTACGAGCTCCTGTCTTTTATTCCAAAAACCAACAAACATCAGGTGTGGTGTTAACTGGCGTGTCTTAGGAAGAACTGGATCAACCAAAAGAAAAAAATGGACGAATCTTCAACGTCGTCGGGTCGCCTCAAGCACATGGACGTTCATGCATCCAACATGCCGCTCACGTGGAAAAATTGGATCACCAAATTCAAAATATATCTCAAAGCATTTAAATATGATCAAGAAAGCGAAGATAGGCAAGTTGCACTTTTATTACATTATATAGGACCAGATTGCCTTCACATATTTTATTCTTTCAACCTAGATGTCGAAACAGTCAAGCTACAAGTGTTGATCGACAGATTTGCAGGTTATTTCAGCCCAAAAGTCAATATAACCATGATAAGGCATAAACTTTTTAACAGAAAGTAACTGCAAAATGAACAGCTGGACAGTTATATAACAGATCTCAAAAATATAGCCCATCAGTGTAATTTTGGTGAATTGCAAGACGATTTACTAAAAGATATATTTAGTTGGAATCTAAATGATCAGAATCAATACATTAAAGAGAAAATTTTGCAAGAATTACCTACCACTTTAGATGCCACTATAAATATTGCTAAGTCACTAGAATCGTCCCGGAAAGAAGTTCAAATATTATCAGGCACAAATCCCAATTCATCTGTAGCTAGTATAGATAGTATACATAACAGAAGTAGTCAACAGTCCAGTAGAAGTCATTCACAACATCGTCAGTCAAGAAATCAGTCAAGAAATCATAGTCGTAGTCAACAATCAAGGTATAATCCGCAGTCACAGGACCGTCAATCAAGAATTCAGAGTCACAGTCAACAATCAAGGTACAATCCGCGGTCACAGGATCGTCAATCAAGAAGTCAGAGTCACAGTCAACAGTCAAGGTACAATCCTAACCAGTCATACAATACATCCCATTCATCGAGTTATAGCAGTCCCAATGGTTATAAAGGTAACAATCAGTCTATGAATAACTCAATGTGTCCAAAGTGTGGTCAAACACATCGTTTTAAATGTCCTGCTCTTGGTGCAAAATGTAATTTCTGTCAAAAACTTAATCATTATTCAAAGATGTGTAAGTCCAAGCAAAAATATGTTAATTATGTACAAGAAGATTTTTCTAATGATGATCAAGCTTTTTTAGGTGCTGTTTATCAATGTAATTCTGTAAATTGTAGTGACCTATGGTCAATAACCCTAAGTATCTGTAGTCAATCTGTTTGCTTACTTATTGATTCAGGTGCAGATGTGAATTTGATGTCTAAGAAAGCATTTGAAAAACTAGCGTTGCAAGAGATAAATCTTATACAAACACCATTTAACTTGACAACATTTACAGGTCAAAGTATACCTACAATCGGTTATTGTACATTACCATGTAAGTATAATGACAAATCATACAACTTGTGTTTCCATATTACACCGCTAGATTGCAAAAATATTCTGGGTAGACAGTCATGTCAACAGTTAAAAGTCATAAAAAGAATACAGTCAGTAACCTTTGATGAAAATATATCTGAACACAGTCCAAACTACACACTTAGTCAGCATAGCCAGAACAACAATTTACAGTCAATGTCAAGTCAGTCTAACAGTCAAAGTCAAGTCATATCACAGTCAATGTGTCACAAAGTCCCTGCAGAGTCAAACAGTCTGTCAATACTAAAGAAATATAGTATGGTTTTTAATGGAATAGGAGCTCTTAAAAACTATGAATGTCATTTAACTCTCAACGAAAATGTCAAGCCGTCGGTAGACGCAAGTAGAAAAATTCCTTTTAAATTACAGGATAAAGTCAAGGCAGAACTTAATAAGTTAGAAGTCACTGGTATTATTGCTCGAGTTGATGAACCAACTGATTGGGTCAACTCTATGGTAATTGTCTCTAAAAAGGATGAAAGCATTAGATTATGTTTAGATCCACGTAAGTTAAATAAAGCTATTAAACGTTCACATTACCCATTTCCACATATTGATGAAATTAAAGTAGAACTAAATGGTTCATGTTATTTTTCAAATTTAGACGCTAAGTCAGGCTTTTGGAATCTTGTCTTAGATGAAGAATCATCCAAACTATGTACTTTTATAAGCCCCTATGGCAGATTTCGTTTTTTAAGGCTACCGTTTGGTGTCAATGCATCTCCAGAAATCTTTCATAAAGAAATGATTTCCCGGTTTGGTGACATACAAGGCATTAAAATAATGATGGACGACTTTCTTATACATGCTAAAACCATTCAAGAACATGATCAAATCCTAGAAAAAGTTCTTTGTCGTGCAAAAGATATAGGTCTAACATTTAATAGTAATAAATGTAACATTTGTCAAAGTGAAGTCAAGTATTTAGGTTTTATATTCAATAAAAATGGAGTGTCTGTAGATCCATCTAAAGTAAATTCAATTTGCAACATGCCACAGCCTAAGAATGTCACAGATGTCCAGAGATTCCTGGGCATGATTAATTTTCTTGGCTCATTCATAAAAGATTTATCAAAAGAAACATCAAACATAAGACAGTTACTTAATAAAAACACAATATGGTCATGGAATGACAGTCATGAGAAAGAATTCAATAAATTAAAGTCTCTAATTAGTTCTTCATATGTCGCAGACACATTGTCCCGTGCTGCATTACCAGAAAATGCATTAGTAGAATTGGATGAAGATGTTAAACTTCATGTTAATTTACTCACTGCTAATTTGTCACTTAGTCCTTTCAAGTTACAACAAATTGAACAAGCTACCAGGTCTGACCAAACTCTTCAAACTCTTATTAATTACTGTAAAAATGGATTTCCAAATTCAAAGCATAAAGTAGAAGATTGTATTAAACCTTTCTTTCCTGTTAAAGATGATATTCATTATGCTAATAACCTTTTATTTTTGTCAGATAGAGTTATTATACCTATTTCTTTAAGAAAAGATTTCTTAAAACTATTACATGAAGGTCATCAAGGCATGAATAGTTGTAGAAATTTGGCAAGACATACAATTTACTGGCCTAATATTAGTCAAGATATAGATAATTACATCAGTAATTGTGAAATTTGTCTCACTTTAAGAAAGAGTAACACTAAAGAAAGTTTATTACCAGATGATTACAAATACATTCCTTGGCATAAGGTTGGTATAGATTTCTTTGAGTTCAACAAGCATACATACTTAATTGTAGTCGATTATTTCTCAAAATATGTTGAGATAGCAATTTTAAGTAATGGTTACAGTGCAGACCAAGTCATAATCAAGTTAAAATCAATATTTGCTCGTCATGGTATTCCCCATACATTAATGTCAGATAATGGTCCACCGATGAATTCCAAATCTTTTCATGATTTCACACAAGATTGGAATATTCACCATGTCACTTCCAGTCCCTATCACAGCCGTTCAAATGGTATGGTAGAACGGACAGTAGGCATAATTAAAAATATGCTTAGAAAATGTTTACTTGATAATACTGATCCATATTTAGCATTACTGCAATATCGCAATACTCCCAAAAACAATTTGTGTTCACCAGCACAACTTTCCATGTCACGTAGACTTCGTACAAAGCTACCTATAGTAGAAAAACTTTTAAAACCAAAATTGTGTAACTATAGACATCTTAAACAAGTCAATAATCAAAATTTACATAAGATGAAAGAGTATTACAACAAAAATTCCAAAGATCTTAAACCCTTGGAGGTAAATAGTCATATTATGTTTCAAAAACATCCACAATCGTCTTGGTTTCCAGGTATTATACAACAAGTTGGTCCTGAACCTAGGTCGTATATCATAAAAAGTAAATTTGGTACATATCGTCGCAATAGACAATACATAACACTTAGACCAAAGTCTCAATATTCTTTTCATTCACATAACACACAGACTAATAATTTTCACACTCAACCAGTCAGTTCCAATCAAACTTATATCAGTTATACTCCTTGTTATACAAATGATTACTCTAAAATTTCTCATAGTCAATCTCCTCAACGTACTAGCAGTCAACCAATTAAGAAATATTCTAGTTCAGGAAGAGAGATAAGGCAACCACAACGTCTTATAGACACAGTCTTATAAACATTGTTTTGTATTCATTGTCATGTACTTAGTTATAAGTAATTAATTAGTAAACTAAAATGTTGTAAACCATTGTTTGTTTACATTTAGAAACAATCGTCGAATTGACAACGTCAAATTATGTCAACTGTCAGAATCTTATAAAACGTCAAATTGTCTCGTGTCAAAACACTAAAATGCGTTTTGTTATTTTTAAATAAGAATCTAAAATATAAGTTATAATAAAGTTAAAGGGAAGATGTCATAATATTATATTAGCTTGTAAGCCATAGCCTAGTTTAGTCTATGCTTAGATTATATCAATATTGTCTTGTCTATGTTCACTTCCTTTCTTCCTTCACTTTGTAACATGGCCGACTGAAATACACGACACGTATTATTACGAGCTCCTGTCTTTTATTCCAAAAACCAACAAACAATTGGAAATAAGTCGACTTGACTTATCTACCCGCCTATAATAAATACCTACCTATATGGCAGGGGCGAAGCTTCATAAGCTGAGGACTGCATGCCCGATATATGAGGTAACAAACATAAAAAAATAAAGCAGTCGAATTGAGACCCTCCTCCATTTTTGAGGTTGGTTAAAAATCAAAGTTAAAAGCAGTCGAAATGAGAACCTGCTCCATTTTTGAGGTCGGTTAAAAATCAAAGTTAAATTACAACAGATTTTTCTATTTTATTTCATCCGCTATTATCACTACAGGTATAATTGTTCGTGGTGGCTAACGTAGTTTTTTATTATATCGGCTACACAGTGAATAATATCGTTTTGAATTGTAGATGATAAATAACTCGTCCCGGGTTTGACGCTCTGTTGATGTTGCATATGCTTTTCCAAAACGCTATCATATTTCGATAATAATGAAACTAATTCTAAAAAGTTACCTCTATTTAATGAATCTTTGGACTCGTCATGTCCTCTAAAAGGCAATTTCTGTTGCGCTAAGTGACAAACTACATCTACAAGTCTTTGAAAAATACTACGGTTTTGGTCAACTTGCTGATTGTGTTTTGAAATTTCTTCAGCAAATTGGCGTGACAAGTGAGTTTCTATGCGCTGTTTACCGATATTCATAAAAGAAATTAATGCACTCAAATATTCTTGTGATTGAGAATGTCTTTTTATTGAGGTACTTAAATTATTTAAATCTTCGTAACCCGTAGTATTCCATGCGCTATTATCGTTCGAAAAAAATATGCAACACCAGCAATATAATTTATTGGAATGTGAACATCCAGTAATCCAAGTGGTTTTGTAAACAGTTCTATTAAACTGACGTTTATGAGTTTTACTTACCTTTAGAAAAAACACAAATCTGGCGTTGGTTTAAGAGAAACAACTAACGACTTTCTTTGATCAAAACTTAATGATTTTACCCTTTGGTCTTATAATAAAACGTACAAGGCACAATTTCTTCCATATTTAACACTCAAATAAACTAATTCACAACTTTTAAACAATAAAAACAATTTTGAAATAATCACCCACTCTAAAAAGCAAATTACTACGCGAAACTGAAGTAAACAAACGCGAACATAGCATAGGTCGCCACGCAACCGATGTGCGACAAACTTCAGAGCAAAACCAGGCTTTTTGGCAGGCAGATTTTGCTATAACAACCTACTAAGTGTTGTGGTATGCTAGCGAAAATATCCATAGGTGTGAAAGAGAAAATGCAAGCCCGATTATAACGGGCATGCATTGCGTCTACTTACAACTTGTGCGAGCGAGATGGCATCCGCGCGCTCAACACCGTACAGAGTATCACCACGCATGGAACGATTAGTCGGTATAGGCGATTGACCTTAGCGCGCCAAATTTTTAAATAATCGTTCGAAATTTTTTAGAGTCAATATTACAATACACAATATTATTTTAGGGTCAATGGTACAATATTATTTTTATATTATTTTGAAATGTTTTAGGGAATTCAGGGCTTATGGGAATGTATGGAACGTTCGCCACTGCTATATGGCTCATCTCGCGGGAACTTTATAGCCTTTGTTTCATTAAATACGAATGAGAGAAAAAGAAATCATCATTTAGCCATTTCATGCAGGCAGAGCTTCAAGCTTCAGCTAGTCTACTAATAAAATAAAATTTAACTACTGGTTCTAAATGAAATATATCCCTTTATACCCCATTTATCGAGGAAGGTTATGTTATAAGGCTGTATAAAATGATAATACGACCTATAAGAGCAGGGTAGCAATGAAAAATTCGCTACCAGCTACACTCAGACGCGTTTGTCTTACTTACATAAATTGACAGTATTGACATTATTGGTTTCTAAAATGGAAATGAGTGCTGCTGGAATTGTTTTTTTTTTCATTACCAAGTTGAAAATATTTTACCTTTATTGCCAGCGAAACGAAACAAACTGGTCAACATTTTGTTAGTCAAAGGATGTAAAAGTATACATACATAGCTTACTTCTGTCTCTCTGCACATATTCTAAACAGCCGGCGCTCCATTCAGAGCATATTGCCAACGTTTCTATGCCAACAGTTCATTATATTCAGAAACTACGTCTCGCCCGTCTGTCCGCTTACTCCATTCAATGCACAGTGGCACTGGAAGTCCATTCGGGAATATTAACAATAGAACGGTACATTATCGTATCTGCCAAATAATTACACCCTGTGTCGTATAAACGTTATCTACACTACATCTATTGGGAATTTTACGTAAATAACAGTCGGGAAATAGCAATTGGGATGGAGCATCTTACGTATTCTGAAATAGCGTTGTCTCTGAGCGTTGTGTCGTCTCCTTACTGCTGCTCAATAATGAAGAGATGCACATTAATTGAGGTTCAGCTAAATGCCGGCATCAGTGTAGCGGTTTGGTAGACTAGCGTAATAAAATTTAATGTGTTACCGACTTGGCACAGAGCATATTGAATAGCAAACTAGTTTCTACTGTATATAAGCTTATTGTAACTTTATTTTAAACGGAATATTTGCTATGTAATTTTCTTTTATTGAGGTATTTATTTTAATTTCATAGTTTACTTCATGTTTCTACGGTAATACTGTAATATACTACATTCAATAATTGTCAATGCTTTTATACCATAATGAACGGTTTCGTAGCTATAAATTCGGTTGTTAAATGGCAATAGGAAATAAACGTAAAATGTCAATATTAACCCTTTGCTAACTAAACCAAATATCAATGTTATAAGGAGTTTAACTGCATGTTTGACCCGGGACAGGGTTCGCGTTTACCAACCTATCATTAGACAGCCAAGTTGTGTGCCAACATTAACTATTAAGTGCTTTAACGATTCGAGGGTGGCTTATAGTCAATAATGTAGGTGTAAATAAATGTCTACATGACATTGTGTGCTAACGGAACTGTTTGTATACGTTTAATAATAATTCGGTGGTGGCGCCTGACTTAGTCCTACGTTGGGCGCCAACTATCGATTCTGTCTACCTTTATTTTAAGATTTTAATAACTCGATCTTGTAATAATGTTCGAAATTTAATTCGAATTACGTTTGGAGTTCGGTTTTTGCTGAGCGCATGGTTGGTGGCTTTTTAGGTACCTCTGGCGCTCGACAATAACCGGGTTGCAGACGCTCACTTACAATACCGGGCAACGTTTCTTATCTTGTTCCGCACCGAGAACTAGTTACGGAGTAACTAGTTACGGAGTATGTAGTTCTTTTGTGCCGGACTATCAAACATTACCTTGACATTGGCAAAATCATCAATGAACGAAGGAGCTACACTCTTAAAAGAAGAAGACATTACGTTTACGTTTGACATACTAAAAATATTGTTTTATTTCCAGGTGTACATTACGTTTTCCGTCGACGAACATTCGGCTGGAGTTCCAGTCGCTTGTGGAGGAGAGCGGCGCCGGTGCTAGCACAGCGCCGATGCCCCCACTACGTATAACTATACCCACTGACACTGACGGACGAAGTCCAGCTCCTTCACCTACAGGTTAGTTTTAAATACATTGATATTTCCAAGTAGCAGAAGAGTAGTAGAAGATACGCCGATTATTTTGTGCAAATAGGTCCTATGAACATCTCCGGCGCCAAAATCTGAAAGTGTCTGAAAACGTTTAAGCTCGTTCCCTGTCTTCCGTTCAACCATATCCTCGATTTGAATGAGCTATTTGTAATGTTTCAGGTACAATAAGCGCAGCGAACAGTTGTCCAACCTCGCCCCGTGGTGCTGGCTCATCAGGGAGAAGGCACGCAGACCTCGGACTGGTCGCACATTACGCGGCGCTTGCTGATCATGCACGACCTAACTCTAATGGAACCGCTGTGAGTACATTCTATGTTACCAGCTCACGTGTTTCCCCTTTATTATCCCGGGTTCTTTAAGTAGGGTGTTAAAAGACATCTCTGGAAGCCGACAAGATGAAAGCTACGATTTTGGCTACGTCGCCGTCGGTATTCTAGATGGTGGATCTCAATATCAGGGCCTCAATCTTGCTTATCAATAGGCGGATTGAGGTCTGTTTAGCAAGTCACAATAAAATTATTAATTCTTATAGAATATCATCATATCTGATGTAGTGAGAAGGAAATTGATAGTAAAACATTAAAAATAAATTAGTATGCAATATGCAAGGTTAATTGTTTTGTTTTACTACCTTTCGTTAATTCAATTTTGCCACTGCACTTAGCGTTTGTCATTTTGTGAGTGGGTTTTAAATGTACTTCAACTAAAATCAGCGCTTTGAGTGTCACTATGGCAGAACCGAAACTGAACCTTTTCCCAACCCAATTGGGCCTAAGTCCTAATCCTCTACAAGTTAGAACTTGTGAAGGAGCTCAACTGCAATATTTCTCGTTGTACTTGTAGTCACGGGCTGATCTCCGCAAGTCCACGGCCAGGGCGCGGGTTTTGTGTGTGGACAAATAATAATAATAATATTTCTCGCTAAGCGACAGCCATCTGACCTCTATAGCCCATAGGCGATGAAATTCTGTAGTTAGACCAAAGACGTTCATTTTTCTAATCTGTATATGTCTTTTTTAATTTCCAGGCATCATCATCAAACTCAGAGTCAGGCTACAGCAGTACGCGGGACGTACGCGAACGTGAGCGCGAACGCGATCGCGATCGCGACCGAGACTCGCGCGACGATGCCAAACCTCCTTACTCTTACGCACAGCTCATAGTGCAGGCCGTCGCTTCAGCACCTGACAAGCAACTTACACTCTCCGGGATCTACAGTTATATAACCAAGCATTATCCTTACTATCGTACGGCTGATAAGGGTTGGCAGAATTCAATACGTCACAATTTATCTCTTAACAGGTGGGTAGTTGTTCTTTAAAGAATACTTACTCTTTTATAAAATTTATAAGCATTCCCGGGAACCCAAGGTAAGTTGAAACTGCTTGTGTTAAGAGTTAGTTCACGTAAGTAGTGTAGTGGTCTCCAGGATCAGGAAATCACGTCGGTGAAACACAACTTCAACCTCTTAAACGTTCAGACTGCCTTTTTTGTTCGATTTTCAACCTAATTGACTAAAGTCTGTATTACAGACAGACGTTCTGAGAATATAGAGGGACTATTGGTGTGTGGCTCCCTTTAGTCACCAGTATACGAACTCCTGAAGTTCACCCGTTTCTGATTCTTAAAGGAATACATTCCCGGAATCAAAAGTGTCTGGACCTCCTTCGGGGTTGTTTAAGGGGAGGGGTTGACGGAAACACTAAGATCTTACTTGTGAGTTATGCTATGACTAGTATTCTTAAAAAAAAAACAAGAAAATCTCACAACATTACTTACCCTGGGTCTTTAGCTAATCTATCTAGCAATCTTCTATATAAATAATAATGAATTGCTGTTCGTTTGTCTCATTAAAACTCGAGAATGGCTCGACCGATTTGGCTAATTTCGGTCTTGAAATCTTCGTAAAAGTTCAGGTAACGTTGAAAAGGTGTTTGAATTTGAGGCGGTACGTAGCTAATATAAAATAAAAATAAATATGTACCTAATAATTGTTGTAGATACTTCATCAAAGTCCCGCGCAGTCAGGAAGAGCCGGGCAAGGGCAGCTTCTGGCGCATCGACCCTCAGAGCGAGGGCAAACTCATAGAGCTCGCCTTCCGTCCGCGCCGACCCCGGGGCGTGCAGTTCCGGGCACCTTTCGGACTTTCCTCCAGGTATTTATTATCAGGACATACTCAAACTCTAGTCAAAACTACTTTACACTTTTGCGAACAATAGTGCAATAGAGAAATGAGAGGCAAAAGTGTATCCGAGCTATCGCGCAGTATTGTGTTTAAATTTAGTAGAGTTAAACGTGACAGTGTCAAAAGCACGTCAACCGCCATTTTTATTGTTTGCCTGTAGTTAACTTCCTAAAGAAGCAGAGTATAGTTGTGCTTTAATACAGATAAAGTTATTGTCTGTGGACGTACCCTACCGACCTTACAGAAGCAGGCCAAGAGTACAGCGTGCTGTGCGGTTTGTACCGATGCGGGATAAAAATCCACAGTTCCGCCAAAGATACGGGATGTCACCTGATCCCTCCCTCCCCTCCCTTCGCCACAGAGGCCGCAAAGGTAGCCAAAGTCCGGCGCCCTGGGGGTTACCCTTTTGAAGGCGTACCCTGGTATGAACGTTACAGCGGATTTTGAAAACATAAAACAAATAAGCGTAGTTATAATCCCTTTTCCTAAATATCCTTGATCCTATGTCTCTGCACGGAACAAGTCATCGCTCGAATGACCTCACAGTGTTCCCTATTATTAACGTTCAACCTACCAACCTCCCGTTTATCCCACACAGGTTCAATCTTCGGTTATGACAGTAGATCGGAATGTGGTGTCAGGTAAATCAAGGTGAGAATTATGTCATTAGGTATTAAAAGTGGAAGGGGTTACATAGTCGAATTACCTTTTTGTAGTCAGTATTATTGTATAGTGAGTAATTAGTTCAATGGAGTTATCGAACGCTTTTGTAATATAGTCTAATAGTCGATTTATTTGTGATATTTGATATTATATTTGTGTAAGTAGATATCGTGTTATTTCTGTGTTCGGAATATCCGGAGAATTGTGTTTAAGATTCAAATTAAATTTTCGACGTGTATGCAATGGCCCGGCCTCAAGATAGCAGGAAGGCGATTGAGCACTCCAATGTGTAATTTACCTCTGCCTACCCCTAACAGGGATATAGACATGATTATATCATGCATGTGTATGTCCAGGAGTGCGCCGACGTCGCCCTCGCAGGTGGGCGTGTCGGGGCTGGTGACGCCGGAGGAGCTCTCCCGCGAGCCCACGCCCGACCTGTTCCCGCCCGAGGACCAGGAGCCGCAGGTACCTCTAGACTCCCATCATTGTTTATGGAGGCAGATGCGCGCCTCGTAGGATTGTATTAAAAATATGGGTTTGTATAGTCACGCGTCCGCTCCACAGAGCGCCGCTGAGGGCGAGACGAATACCCTTAAAGACAGACTTCGACGGACCATTTTAGTCAAATAATATCTTAGGAAGGATTACATCTGATATAAATTTACCCGCTGGAGACCAAAATCAGTTTAGCGCCGCTGGATGCAGCGTCAGGCACCCGCCGCGTGCGCCCGCCGCGTGCGCCCGCCGCGTGCGCCCGCCGCGTGCGCCCGCTTCACTCAGCGAACGCGAACTTGGTAGGGACATTTTATACCCATTCTTTATTCATTATGTAGGTAAATTTAAATTATTAGGTAGTTCCGTTGTAAACATCTATGGAACAAAAACACTTTTACATCCCCCAGTTTTACTTACGCCAATATAAAGTAAGTAAAACTAGTGGGAAAGTAAAAGTTTCTAATGATACCGTGAGGCAAAACAAATCAATATTTGTTTTGTTTATTATAGAAATATCCAATATAGAGTATGTATGATGTTTCCAGTCAAGCGGCCAACGCCTGAGCAACAACAACAGCCAGTCGACGCAGTATCTGTTCCCCGGACGTTCTGGCGTCAGTCAGAGTGCACCCGGCTCACCTGGTAACCACCTTTTTTATATTCCAATGACATTTCAGTTTTTTTGATTTAAAATTTCTATCTTAATATTTAATTAAAATTAATATTGCTTTTAAATACAGAAATGTAAATAAAAATGGACCTAGAATTCATCCCTGAGGCACACCCATAGCTACACATGCACCAAAGGACCGTCTCCCATTAACATCGTCATATTATTAAGATAGGAAGCAACAAGGTTCAGTGGAGACTGATACCTCAATAAGCGATTTCACGAAAAAGAGGGTTAGTATCAACGCAATCAAACGCTTTGGAGAGATCGCAGAATGCACCTGTGGCATATTGCTTTTCCTCTCAGGCACTGAATACTCGTATACGCTTCAGAAGCGCCATATCAGCGTCAATAGTAAAACGACCTCTTGTGCACCCATACTGCTCGTTATATAGTAGACCTAATGATGTGTGAGTAGCACTAATTCTATATATTGTTCCAGGTCACGGTCTGAGCTACAGCACGTCGGGGTCGAGTGGAGGTGGGGGAGCACTGGTGGTGGCGGGACATCAGATCACCGTCGTCACTAACGGAGCTGGCGGGGAGAGGGAAGGTAACGTATACATGGGTCAGGCCAGGGCTTGGTCTACAGCGAGAGGGTATCCATGCCCAGACCCACGACGAAGTCCTGGCGCTGACTCGCCCATGCTGAGCAGTGCGTTGTTTTCATGGGAGGCCTCGCAGTGTTGACACTGGGGTGTGACCTCACGATGGATGCGGTACAGATTCATATCGACACACCCGAGCCTGGTAATGATCTGTGACGCGCGACACGTGAGGTCGCCATGCCACCCCTGCAGCCACCACGTTCATGGTGGTGGTTCCCCACTTTAAAGAAAGAAAAAGTAAGAAAGAACAGATTCTAGCGGAGAGCTGAACCTCGAAATCTCGAGACGCGGGTCTGTGGTCCCGCTTCAGCGCCTTGTGTCTTTGAAACAATGACGCAAGGAAACTGCAATAGACTCGCTACATGGTGGGGTGATTGGCGATATGTAAGCGTCATGAACAGCCCTGTCTATCCCTTCTGGGACAAAAACATGATTTTGTGTTTTGTGAAAAAAAAAAAGTTTTTAGTGTAAGATAACTCCAAGAATAATTTACCCGTTTGTGTTTCAGAAAAGTATGTAGTCGGTACAACGGGCGGCAACCTGGTGTCCATCCAGGAGGACGACGCGCCCTCTAGTGTGGTCATACATCAACATTCGCCTTACTATGGGTATGTCGCTTATATTATTGTATTCGTGAAAATTGCTATTAGTGATAGGATATTGCAACTATTTAACATTGAAAATTGCTATTAGTGATAGGATATTGCAACTATTTAACATTGAAAATTGCTATTAGTGATAGGATATTGCAACTATTTAACATTGAAAATTGCTATTAGTGATAGAAGATTGCAACTATTTAACATTGAAAATTGCTATTAGTGATAGGAGATTGCAACTATTTAACATTGAAATTTGCTATTAGTGATAGGAGATTGCAACTATTTAACATTGAAAATTGCTATTAGTGATAGGAGATTGCAACTATTTAACATTGAAAATTGCTATTATAGACCAGTGTCGATAATTTCTGAAACCAAAAAAAACATAGTAGGTTGAAACCCATTACAAAAGGACGAGAATATAACCATAATGAAGGGAAAAATAATTTACGGTCGATCTGAGGTCGGGAAGTGGAAAGGGGTGAGTTTTTAAGGGTAAAAACGGTTTATCTCGATTTCCGGCAAAACTACAAGTCCTATGGAAAAAAATTAAATGACAAAGTTGTAGGTAATAAAGAGACCTACAACTTTTGTATTTACACTTTTTTCACATAACCTCAAAATGTATGTGAAACATTAAAATAATCATGTTTTTGGTTTTTTATTTTTATCTTATGCAAAACAATTTTTTTTTCACGAAATTTGGTGAAAACTTACCTTTTTATGTCCCAAAGACTGTAATTTTTTTGATTTGAAATATTTATTTTTTCACCAAATTTTGACTTAAAATCGAAAAAACACCCTAATTTTCAATCGAAAATTCTCACGTCAAAATATCAGTTTTTTAAAAAAAAGTTCGGGAAGTTTTTTGTTCGTTGAAATCTCTTATTTCTGATAATGTAAAAATATATATACATTACTGTGGTAAATGTTCTCAGAAAATGCAAAGAAAAGAAAAAAACTCGGATCCGAATTTTTTTTTTAATCACTATGTACAATTTTGAGGTTGAACCTTTGTAAAATTTACACTTTAATTATTCGAAAAACGTAAGATTCCATGTTACATTGATAAACAAAAAATACAAATGGTGTTTTTTCGATTTTAAGTCAAAATTAGGTGAAAAAATAAATATTTCAAATCAAATAAATTACAGAGTCTTTGGGACATAAAAAGGTAAGTTTTCACCAAATTTCGTGAAAAAAAAAAAATTGTTTTGCGTAAGATAAACATAAAAAACCAAAAACTTGATTATTTGAATTTTTCACTTAAATTTTGAGGTTATGTGAAAAAAGTGTAAAAACAAAAGTTGTAGGTCTCTTTATTACCTAGTAGTTTTGCCGGAAATCGAGATAAACCGTTTTTACCCTTAAAAACTCACCCCTTTCCACTTCCCGTCCTCAGATCGACCGTAAATTATTTTTCCCTTCATTTTTGTTATATTCTCGTCCGTTTGTAATGGGTTTCATCCTACTATGATTTTTTTTCACTTTTTACCATTTTCAAAGGCTTCAGCCCTAGTCTATTAGTGATAGGAGACTGCAACTATTTAACGTCGGCGTCGGTTACATGCTTTTATTGCTGTTCTGTTTTTAAATTTTAAGATAATCAATAACTTTCAATAATTTTCAATAATATAAAAAGTAATAATAAATTAATATATACTTTAGACATTATGACACGTCATCTATAAATAGTGAATGATGCAATGAATGTGTCTACCAGTGTTCTATAGCGTGGTCTGACTAGCGGCTAATGTGTGTATGTTGGTTCAGCGGCGGGTACGGCAGCGGCGCGGACGAGTGCGGCGTGTCCGTGGGCACCGAGCTCGTCATCGAGGACGCGCCCATCGACCCGCCGCACAAGCGCGCCCGGCTCTCCAACGTGAGGATACAATACACTACACATACACACTACACGCACACTTACACTCGACGTTCAAAAGTGCATTCCCATTATTGCACAAGTTATTGCATTGCTTTTTTGGGTTGTGGCAACACTACGGCTAACATCTGTTCGCATTTCGTCTTGTGTTTATTTTAATTTATTATTAATATTTTCGATAATTAGGGCTACAATTCATCACAAAACACAATCTTACCATTATCAAAGTGTATCTAGGTAAAAACCAGTGTAAAATAAATAAGAAATTAGTGATATTTGCGTACTGCTGATTTTGTTTTACCGGCTAAAAGTCAATAACTGTTTGAAAATTTTAAAAGTGAAACTTTATCAACTCGGATTTAATGTGATTTGAGTGATTTTTATACAGGTAATCGTACTAATAAATAACTACTTATTATCGTACCTGTTAGTTTTTGAAGTTGTAGTGTATTCAATCAGATTCTTTTTGACATTACTTACGTATTTATTTGTGTAGTTAGTGTATTCATCAGGTAGCTTTTTAGTATCAAGTCAGTATAAATTTATAATATCGTAATGCCAGTCACACGTAGCATGTATTCGGCTCGCCGTGATGAGGCTAAACAAGAAGATATCTTGAGAAAACTTGACCTGACATTGAAGGATTTAGAGGTATCCAAAACGTTGATTAAACAGTTGCATAGGGAAAGAGATGAAAATGAAAAGGAACTATTAGATAGCCTAAATAAATACGACTTTATAAAAAAGCAGATGGCTGAATGAGATGCACACAGAGAATAGGTTAGTGTTAGATGAGCGGGACAGATTACAAAATATTGTGACTGGGTTCAGAGAGTGTAGTGACGAGTATGAACAGGGTCTCAAGCGCATGTCAGTCTTGGAACAGGAACTGCACGAAGCCCACCACCTCATTTCCAACCTTGAGGCTGAGAAACGTGACACCATAGTATCCCATACCCATAACTTGTTTGAGGAGTTAGTTGATAGTGTGCCCAGCCTTGTTGCTACTGAACCCAGCTTAGAACCCACAATTACTATAGATTTAACAAAGGCTGATACCTTAGCAGCTCATTGTTCCAATCACAAGATGGGCATAGTTGAGTGCAGTAGAAACAAAATTAAGAAATATGTGAAAATTAATAAATACATAAGAAAAACACAAAAACTTATTCAAAGACAAAAAAGTATGTACAAAAAAGTCAAGTATATTAATGAGAGAAGGCAACTAGGCGATGAACTTGACATGTATTCATTATTAATTGAAAATAATATCTCTGATCATAATAACAATATTTTAAAGTTAGAATCAGAAATTAATAATTTAAAAAAATCACTAGACATAATGACTGACAGGTATTGTAATGTTAAAAGTGAGTATCAGGAATACATTCTGGCCATGAAGGATCTTATGAGTCCAAATTCCACATTGACATCAAACAACCATTTAATTAGTCCTGAGCCGGTGTGTAAGTCCTCGCTGACTTCAAACATAAGCCCTTCACTCGAGTCAAACAAGAAACCCAGTGGTTCCTTCACCAAACAAAATATGATTAAATCTGAAATAGTGATGTTTTGTGATGAATTAAGGAAATCAATGGGCCAGTTACACTATTGTATGCCGGGATTAACTTACTGTAACATTATAAAAAAAATTAAAAATTGTAATTTAAACAGTGACTGTACACTTATAATTTTGGTGGGAGATAGGGGAAATGCAGACAGAAATTTAATTGTAAATTGTTTAGAATTACTGAGCTTATTAGATGTTAAAAACATTATTTTATTCACACTTCCTTATAGCCGTAGCTTGTCACAGGCCGAAAACAATCTTAGATATAAGCTAAATCAAACAATACATACATTGACATTTCATAATCCAAATAAATTCCATCTGATTGACATTAACATGTATTTAGAAAATAAATTGTTATTGACGGAAGATAAATTCTATTTGAATAGATATTTTAAGAGACAGATAGCATCTTCGCTATCATATTTTATTAGTTATTCAGCCAAAAACTTGGCTAAACAATCTGCTTTTATTGAGCAGAAAAGTGACAATGTTTGTCTTGTGACCTTGGAATCTGTTAAAAAAAAGGGTGACAATAATTTAAACTTAGTTGTAGGACAATAGAGGAAATCCCTAGCAAATTAAATTTAAGGACAAAGGAAAAGTCTATGTTCATGAATATTATTCATCAAAATATTAAAGGCTTTTCTGGCACAGAGTTAGAACTAGAATTATTTTTAAATGAAAAACGTATCCATGTACTTTGTTTAACTGAACACTGGTTAAAAAAACATGAACTCTTAGTTAATATTGATAATTGTAAAATCATTAGTGCGTTTACTAGAGATTCCGCTATAAGAGGTGCGTCTCTCATTTAAATTAATGACTAATTAAAACCAAAAGACCGAAAAGACGTAGTAGCACTCACAAGTGAGCGAAATATTGAACTATCATGTGCAGAGCTAGAACAATATATTATTATTAGCGTCTATAGACCTCCTTCTGGAGATTACTACCTGTTTGAGTCCATAATGGAGGAAGCCTTAAAAAAGGTTAGTAAATGTAAGAAGACTATAGTTGTATGTGGCGATTTTAATATTAATATTTTATAAAACTCTCAGAACTCGCTAAGGTTCCTCAACCTTTTTAAATCTTTTAACTTACAAAATCTTTTTTGTGAACCAACTCGCACCACAGCCACATCAGCTACCTGCTTAGATAATATTTTTTCTAACAGCGATGTAGATGAGAAATCTATAATACATCTTATAAATTCAGATCATGCAGGTCAGTTAGCTAGATTTAAGTACCAACATGTTCCATTATCAAAAAATATTGTTTGTAGACCAATCACAACTTATAGATTAGAAAAATTTAAAGAAAACATTAAGAATAAAGTACCTCTTTTGGAGTTGAATAATGATAAAAACCCAAATGATCATTACGGAGATTTGTTCGGAGTAATCAAATACGAATGTGAACATTTTCACTAAAAAAACAATAAATGTAAATCAATTCAAAATTAAATTTAGTGATTGGGCTACGCCTGGAATCTATAAAAGTAGAAGGAAATTATATGAATTATACGAGACAAAGGCATCTACTAATGAGCCACAAGTAATTGAACAGATTAAAAAGTACTCCAAACTATTCAAAAAAGTATGTTCAACAGCTAAATCTAATTATATACGGGCTAAAATTGAAAAATCTGATAGTAAAACGAAGGCAATATGGAATGTTATTAACAAAGAAACTTGTAAAGCAAGGTCACGTGATCGATCCTTCGAGTTAAAAATAGATGATAAACATATTAAAACTGATTCTGAAGTGGCCAATGCATTTGAATCTTTTTTCACAAATGTTCCAATCACCACTACAAATAAGTTAAATTCGTCAAAAAACGTAGCCAATTCTCTTCTTAAATCTAGTGTTGATAAATGTAGAATTAACTTTGATTTTCAGTATATTGACTCTGTCACTATACTTAAAACTTTTAAACAACTAACATTAAAAAATACCGAGCATCTTTGGGGCATTTCAACTAATATAATAAAATCAATAGTGCCCGCTATAGCACCTCACCTTGCATTCATATTCAATAAATGTATAGATGAAAATCAGTTTCCTAATCTTATGAAGTACAGTAAAATCATTCCTTTATTTAAAGCAGGAGACAAAAGTGATCCTTCAAATTTTCGACCTATTTCCATACTCCCAACCCTCAGTAAAAATTTTGAAAAAATAATATTTAATCAATTGCTTTCACATTTTACAGACAATAAGTTACTTCATAACAAACAGTTTGGTTTCACTAAAGGCAGGAACACAACGGATGCAGGAGTTGCACTTGTGAAACATATATTTGATGCTTGGGAGGAAAAGCAGGATGCCATTGGTATATTTTGTGATCTATCAAAAGCAAAACAATGGTAAGTAAAATGTTTTAAGAAAAAACTTTTTAAAATTATATAAAAGCATTAATTTTTTTAGGCATTATCAAGACTGTCTCAGAGAGAACAGCTGTTCTCTCTGAGACAGTCTTGATAATGCCTCGTTTAGAGGCGAAACAATTGTCGACGTTTTGTTGTCTTTTTAATTCTGCGAAAAATTAATGCTATTATATAATTTTAAAAAGTTTTTTCTTAAAACATTTTACTGACCATTGTTTTGTCATGGATTTTCGCCAAGTAACGCCTGTTTCTATCCAATATCTATCAAAAGCTTTTGATTGTGTTGATCATGAGACTTTGCTACTAAAATTAGGTTATTATTTTGTTTCGAACAGCTCACTTGGCTTACTCGAGTCTTACCTCACTGGTAGAGTACAAAAAGTAAATATTAATGGCACCGACTCTTCTGGCGCCTCATTAGTCATGGGAGTACCCCAGGGCTCGATATTAGGACCCCTTTTATTCTTAGTATACGTAAACGATCTTCCTTATTTCACTAAAAATCTTTGTGAGATAGTATTATTTGCTGATGACACATCATTAATTTTTAAAAGTGATAGACAAAAAGTAGCACTTGACGATGTAAATAATAATACCCTTTCGAAAATATTGCATTGCTTCACAAGTAACAACTTGCTGCTCAATGCGAAGAAAACAAAATGTGTAAAATTTACTATGCCCAATGTTAGACAGGTGGATATTACTATGAATAATGAATTAGTTCAAATAGTCAATACCACAGTTTTTCTTGGGATAACTCTAGATAGTAAACTACAATGGGGTCCTCATATCACAGCCTTGGCAGGAAGACTTAGCTCAGCTGCCTATGCGGTTAGAAAGATAAGGTCACTGACTGACGAAAAAACGGCACGATTAGTTTATTTTAGCTACTTTCATAGCGTTATGTCATATGGTCTGCTGCTGTGGGGCTCAGCTGCCGATATTGAGACAATATTCATATTACAGAAACGAGCTATACGAGCAATCTATAGACTCGTACCCCGTGACTCGCTGAAAGAACTATTTAAAGAAATTAATATTTTAACAGTTGCTTCTCAATATGTTTACGACAACATCTTATATGTACGGAAGAACATAGATCTCTTCAAAAAAAATTCCGATAACCATAGTTATATATATAGTTAATACAAGAAATAAAAATAAACTGGCAATGACAAAAATTAGACTTCATAAAGTTGGTAATTCGTTTGTAGGCAAATGTATAAAAATTTATAACAAAATTCCTCAGGATTTGGTTGACATGCCTCTTAGTAAGTTTAAAATAGTAGTTAAAAATGTTTGATGATGAAAGGCTACTATAATGTAGACGAATATCTGAATGATAAAAATGCATGGTCACCCTAATCTTCTGTTGTTGGCCACTCGTATAACACAATATAAACTAATTGTAACAATGTAAACAAAACAATATTAAAAAAGAAAATGGATAATCTACCTGAGTTTCTTGCTGGTCTCTTCTCAGGAGAACCAACTTACCGAACCAGCGAAAGAATCATTTTCTAATGGTTATTTATGTACTTACTTAATTTAGTATTGTAACGCCATCTCGTAGCGAGTAATAAGACTACCAAACTCAGCGCCATCTAGTAGCAAATCGCAGTACTACTACGTAACGTCTTTCGGGAATGTTCTGTCAAGGTACTTCTATGCAACGTGTTATTTAGAAGCATCTCGAAGGTGTGGAATGTTCGTGATATTTCTTCCGTGAAAATTCCAGAGTAATCTAGAGTAATGACCGCACTATAAAGGCGGAGCACTTCGGTGGCGGATCATCAGTATTTCCGGAGCGATAATACGAGTTATACCTGCGAGTTCAAGTGCGATTAAAAGTGTTCAGTGAAGCTTATAGTAAAGTGTAAATTAGTGGTGTAATAAATAAAGTGTTTTAAGGTAGATTTACCGGCATTTCAATTCGGTAGAACCCCGGCTCGTAACAATTGGTGTCAGAAGTGGGATTTGAACAATGCCGGTGTTACCAAAAGAAGACACAGAGGGTGTCCGTACCAGGGGTCAGCGCCAGCAGGAGTTGGACAGCAGGCGCTTCGGAGGTAATACGCCGGAGAGGTTGGGTGGTCAGCAGCAGCCAACGGTGGAAGCTGGCCCGTCCACGGTATCTCCAGCGCCAGCACCTCCAGACTTTGCTGCGCTGATGGCGATGCTACAGGAGCAAGCCCGCCGCCAGGAGGAGCAGGCCCGCCGGTTGGAAGAACGGCTGCTGCGTGACAAGGAGGAGCAGGCCCGCCACCAGGAAGAGCAGACCCGCCGATTGGAAGAACAGCTGCTGCGTGACAAGGAGGAGCAGGCACGCCGCCAGGAGGAACAGACACGCCGCCAGGAGGAACAGATGCTCCTCATGAAAGATCTTCGAGCGACTTTTGGCAAGGAGATGAATGTGATGAAGGATCAAGTTCATCATGTTGAGAACCGCATCACGGAAGCCGAAACACGGATAGAAGATGTAAAAAACCAGATTACAGAATATGTGAGGAAAGAGCTGGGAAATCTGAAAGCTGGAGATGGGAATGCGACTTCCTTACCTGCTGTGCCATCAGCACGTGGATTTAAAGTACCTCCATTCGATGGGACATCATCATGGTCGGCCTATAAAAAGCAGTTTGAGGCCGTTAAGAAGGCAAACGGGTGGAGCAAAGCCCAGGCCATGACTGCGCTTACATTGGGTCTGCGAGACAAGGCGTTAACCATCCTAGAAGCTCTCGGAGACGATGTATCCTACGAGCAGCTACTAGAAGCCTTGGAAGCCAGATACGGTGACGCTCACCTGGAACACGTGTATCGTGCGCAGCTGAAGGATCGTGTCCAGCGCACTGGCGAAAACTTGCAACAGTGGGCCCTGGAAGTAGAGAAGCTGGTACGGAAAGCGTACCAGTCGGTACCTGCGCTCATCAATGGGAATCTGGTGCAAGCATTCATCGACGGCATCCACGACCTGGAAGTCAGGGCTGCTGTGAGGCTCGGGCACCATGAGACTCTCAAAGACGCCTTGGCTCATGCTTTGGAGGTCGAAGCCGTACGGAAAGATCATCGATCTCACCGCGTCAGGGAAGTTGTAGCATCACCGGCTCGCGACCGTTTCACGAGGTATAGCCCTAGGTGCTACACATGTGGTGAGAGGGGCCACCTTCGATCCAGTTGCCCAAAGCGGACTGCTGAAAGAGAAGAAAGTCGTTCCCAAGAAGATAGGGTGGCTAACGTCACCGCCCAGCAACAGCAGGGAAAACGAATAATAGCCAGGTCTGCGTGGCGGGTGCCGGCTGATGTTAGAAGAGCCCCAAGGGTTTCGATCTCACAAACCCAGGATGGCAGATTCCATGGCAACGCAGACGCATTGTCAAGAAGACCTTGCCCTGAAGACCGTAAGCACTGTGCCAAACAGGAGATAAAGGTAGCCATACCTGTGAAGATGCTTAAAACGGATCTGAGCGACGAATGGAAAGAAATCCTACAACATGCTCAACAGGACGACGCGGACATCAAGCCAATATTTGAGTGGATTGAAGCAAGTGCTCCTAAACCCATGTGGAGTGACGTCGCTTCAATGAGTTCAATCACAAAAAGTTATTGGGCGCAATGGGACAGTTTAGTTATTCAGGATGGAGTCTTGTGCCGCAAATGGGAAAATGCTCGAGGAGACAGCTGTCATTTGCAAATGGTCGTCCCTAAAGTTAAGGTCCCAGATGTGCTACAGCTCTACCATAATGGATGTTCAGGGGGCCATATGGGAGTAAAAAGGACTCTGTTGAAGATACGTGAGCGGTTTTACTGGATCCACTGTCGCGACGACGTTGAGGACTGGTGTCGCAAATGTACGAGTTGTGCTGCTGTGAAAGGACCTCATACACGGAGCAGAGGTGCACTGAAACTGTATAACGTTGGGGCACCATGGGAAAGGATAGCCCTAGATGTTGCGGGACCGTTTCCTGAAAGTGAAAGCGGAAACAAGTACTTCATGGTTGTGATGGATTATTTCACGAAGTGGCCAGAAGTCTTCGCTATACCTAATCAAGAAGCTAATACGGTCGCAGATAAATTAGTTCACGAAGTCTTCTGTCGTTTCGGGGTCTTTTTTTTTTTTTTTTTTTTTTTTTTTTTATATTTGGTTCGCCAAATTGACGCCGCCCGCCTGGTGGTAAGTCGTGACGACGTCTAGCGATTGTGGGCCACTCTCACAGCACACATTACTATTGAGAGTGGCCCTCAACTTGACGACCTACTGATGTGCCTCTTCACGCTCCGCTTAAAGAACCCAGGATTATATGTGGGAGGAAACACGTGCACAGGCAGGGCGTTCCAGGCCACTATCGTTCGGCAGAGAAACGAACGTTTAAAACGTTCGGTTCTCGCGAACATGCTATCCACTGTGTGGGGGTGGCATCTCTGCCCGGCACGAGTCGTTCGGGATCGGAAGGAAGAGGGTGGGATCAGATTGAAGAGCTCTTCAGAACACTCGCCGTGGTAAATACGGTAGAATGCGGCCAAGGAAGCTATTGTTCGGCGCTGAACTAGCGGCTCAAGGCTTCCCGTTACCTCCGGACAATCTATAATACGGATAGCCCGTCGCTGCATAGCGTCGAGAGCGTCCAGCAGATACTTCGCGGAGCCGTCCCAGAGGTGAGAGCAGTATTCGACGCAGGGTCTAATCTGCGTCTTGTACAGCAGACACCTCAGGTCCGGTGTAAAGAATCTCTTTACCTTATTCAGTATTCCTAGTTTCCGCGAAGCTAGCCCTATACATCTTTCGATGTAGTTTTTATTATTGAGCTCTCGACGAACGTCTATGCCAAGGATATCAAGGTTGTCCTTCATTGGTAATAATGCATTCTGAAGAGAGGGTAGGGGAAGGAAAGGGGATTTCTTCGCAGTAAATGCACACGCCTGTGTTTTGCGGGCATTGAACTCGACCAGGTTCTCGGTACCCCATTGAGAGATACTGTCGAGGTTACGGTCGAGATCAGCCACGAGTCGTCGTCTCTCCTCCTCAATCTCAGATCGCCCCGCCGTCGGACGAACCGAGTAACTCCCGTGCAGTGTGCTGTCATCTGCATAGCAATGAATGTTCCCGAGGGATAGCATATCATTGATATGCAGAAGAAAGAGAGTTGGTGATAGTACGGACCCCTGCGGTACCCCGGCATTCACTTGCAAGAAACGAGAAGCCTGGCCATCGCAGAGGACCCGCACTCGGCGCTCGTTTAAAAAACTGGCAATCCAGCTGCACAGTTGAGGAGGTAGACCATATGCCGGAAGCTTGGAAAGGAGCGAAGCATGCCAGACCCCATCGAAGGCTTTGGCGATGTCCAGGCTAATAGCCAAGGACTCGCCGTGCCTTTCCATAGCCCCACCCCAGACATGCGTTACGAATGCCAGAAGATCACCCGTTGATCGCTTTGGCCTGAAGCCGTATTGTCGATCATTGATTAGCGAGTGATCCTCTAGGAATTGCATGAGCTGCTTATTTATAAGGAGCTCAAGCACCTTGCAAATGACTGAGGTGACAGCTATGGGTCGATAGTTGCCTGGATCGGACCGATCCCCTTTCTTGGGGATCGGTTGTACGTTCGCCTCCTTCCAGACCTCCGGCACGAGCCCTGAAGAGTATGACATGCGGTACAGACGCGTTAATACTGGAGACAACTCAGCTGCACATTTTCGTAGCACCACCGCCGGAATGCCGTCAGGGCCACTGGCTTTCCGCGTGTCGAGTGACCGCAGCACTGCCCGTACATCACATTGCCTGATAACAATATCAGGCATTGTGTGGCCACAGTTGGCGATGGCGGGGGGCTGCAGGCCACGGTCGTCGACCCGGGAATTAGCCGCAAAGAGGTCTGCGAGCATATCCGCTTTCTCTTGGGCTTTGTGAGCCAGTGTTCCATCTGGGTAACGCAGTGGTGGCAGCGAGGGCTGACAAAAGTTAGATTGCACGGCTTTGGCCAGTTGCCAGAATCCACGGCTGCCCGTGGGATGGGAAGTGAGCTCCTGACCAAGCCGCGCGACGCGCTGGGCATCCGCTCTCTTAAAGGCCCTCTTACTCGACTTTGTGGCCCGGTTGTACGCTGCTTTGAGGTGGCCCACGTTTGGGTCGCGCACAGCCCGGGCCCTGATCCAGGCGCGATATGCCGACTGTTTTTGTCGAACAGCTTTGGCACAATCTCGCCCGAACCAGGGACGGGCTCTGCGGATACTGGCGACATCAGTGAAACGGATGTAATAATCCATCCCGAAACTGATCTCGCCAGCAATAGCAGAAGCACTATCCGAAGGAGCCTTTCCTACAAAGCAGCGCTGGCTCCAGGGGACGGACGCATAATAATCGCGTAGACCGTCCCAATCCGCTGACGAGTAGTGCCATAGTCGTCGTGACGTTTGTACAGGACGTGCAGGAGGTGACACCTTCATGCCAGCGTGAACAACACAGTGGTCGGAACTACCCAGTGGGGCTCCTACTGAAACACTGTACTGGGCTGGGCGACTCGTCAGCAGTAGATCCGTGTAACGTTTATTTCTTTTTTGTTGCACTGCCATTGTAGATTTTGAAGAAGAAGCGTGAAGACAGGGCGACATTTGGTGCAGCAGTAAGTGACAAAGCGCAGGGGCTAGCTTTGTCTAGAACCGTGTGGTTAGGTCGGAGCCGACTCGCCGGACGGAAGGGCTCCCAAACCCCCCTGATGCAAGGCCGCCGCTACCCCACACCGGTTACCACCCGGAGCGGCGATCCCACATCAGGATTATGCGCAACATGTGGGGCAGCCTCCTGGGGTGGTTGGCCCCAGGCGGGCCCCATGACTGTGTTGCGGGCGGCCGCGGCAACGCCGTTGCTAAGGGTCTCCCTGGCCGGCGAATCGACCCACACCACCCACACTAGACTCCGTTTCGCCCCCACTGGTCCCATGCCTGCTGCACCATACATCGCCCCGGGCCCGGCGGTGCAGCTGCTGAACCCCTAACGCAACCCAGCCTGGGCTGGGTTACTTGGGGGGCTTTAGCACAGCTGCACGGTGGTACCCCCCCGGACCAACATTGTTGTACCACCTGGTACCCACGTAGGGGCCGAAGCCACTCCATAGGTACCGTAAATTAACGAGCCTCGTCCGTTTATCAGCAGGTGCGCCACTGGCAGGTGAGGTCGCTGGGGCCCTATAGATGTTGGTAGAGCCCCTTTGCACCCAAGAGAGCCCCTTTGCACCCAAAGCCTCTAGAAATCCATAGCGATCAAGGAAGAAATTTTGAATCTCAGGTGTTCCAGGAAATGTGTCGGGTCATGGGTACTCACAAAACCAGAACGACCTCTTACCACCCGCAGTCAGATGGAATGGTGGAGCGATTTAATCAGACATTGGAGAGATATCTGGCAAAAGTTGTGGAAAGCAGGCAAAAAGATTGGGACAAGCACAGCCAACCGTTTCTTTTGTCTTACCGAAGTGCGGTTCACGAAAGCACGTCAGTGACACCAGCTTATGCGAACTTTGGAAGAGAATTACGGTTGCCTGCTGACTTAATAACCGGTATACCACCTGACGCTCCACGCAATATCACCGATTATGCGAATGACTTGCGCAGCAGGATGAATGACATTTATGAGCATGTCAGACAATCAGGTCAACAAATGTTTGAAAAGATGAAGACCCGTTACGACCGAAAGACAAACAATAAGAGCTTCGATGAAGGTTCGTTAGTGTGGTTACATAACCCAGTCCGCAGTAAAGGGAAGTCTCCTAAGCTGCAAGCTAAATGGGATGGACCATACCGAGTTGTGACCAAGATTAACGATGTCACTTACCGAATACGGAAGAGTCCAAGAAGTGCGCCAAAGATAGTTCATGTGGATCGATTGGCGCGATATTATGGACCTGACAATGCTCGGGACGAGCATGTCTTAGGAGGGGGCAGTGTAACGCCATCTCGTAGCGAGTAATAAGACTACCAAACTCAGCGCCATCTAGTAGCAAATCGCAGTACTACTACGTAACGTCTTTCGGGAATGTTCTGTCAAGGTACTTCTATGCAACGTGTTATCTAGAAGCATCTCGAAGGTGTGGAATGTTCGCGATATTTCTTCCGTGAAAATTCCAGAGTAATCTAGAGTAATGACCGCACTATAAAGGCGGAGCACTTCGGTGGCGGATCATCAGTATTTCCGGAGCGATAATACGAGTTATACCTGCGAGTTCAAGTGCGATTAAAAGTGTTCAGTGAAGCTTATAGTAAAGTGTAAATTAGTGGTGTAATAAATAAAGTGTTTTAAGGTAGATTTACCGGCATTTCAATTCGGTAGAACCCCGGCTCGTAACAGTATTTTTATAATATTACTTGACAAAATTGTAAAATTTTGACATTCATATGTGCTCTTTATGTGCCTAAACTGAATAAATGAAATTGATTCTTTGATTGTAATAAAGGGAATTCACTTTTGAACCTTGACTGTTAATTTTGACACGTACAGTCACAAGCATATAGCAAAATCAATTTGCAAGAAGACCATTAATTATCTAAACGTTAAATAATATCAAAATTATATACTTTTACACATTTTCGTATACACTTACGTACACTAATTTTTTGAGTGGTAGGAGTTTCTAACTTAATTCGAGGCGTTATCCTGTTTACCAAAACACTAAGCACTTATACGTTTGACAGATGTCGGAGCTAGACGACCGGCGCGCATATTGACCCGGGCCCCCGTCCGGCCCGCTGGGCCCCCCGCGGCCCCCGACCCCCCGGCGCCCCCCGCCCACCCGACGCACCCCGGCCCCCCGACGCCCCTCCATCCTGCGCCCCCCGGGCCCCGCGGGCCCCCCGCAGCCCCCTCGCCGCGAGCCGCACGTCTAACATATTCGCGTGGAACTTTGTGTGCGTTGTGACATGACGTTTATAAAAGGTATAGTTTATATTCACTATTGCACCCTGGAACACTGCATCAGTGTAGCCTCTATGTTCGTTTGTGTATAGACAATGATGTCCGCTTTACCAGGCAATATAGTAAACTATTGCACTATTGTTAGTTAGCATATTTGAAGTGTTTCATAAAAAATACAAGTTTGTACCATTTTATTTGTCAAAATATTTTTTTTTCGAATAGGTTGCTCTCGCCAGCCATACACATATAGCTCATCATTTATAAGAAAAACAATTACCTACGTATTTATATTATACTAGCTGTCCCGGCAAACGTTGTTTTGCTTTAGGGGTGGACTACCCTTAACATTTAGGGGGATGAAAAATAGATGTTGTCCGATTCTCAGACCTACCCAATATGCACACAAAATTTCATGAGAATCGGTCAAGCCGTTTCGGAGGAGTATGGCAACGAAAACTGTGACACGAGAATTTTATATATTAGAAAGATTTAATAGTTAGTAGTTTTTATGAAATGCTTCAAATAATACTATTTGAATGTAATAACTAGAACATAGCTCAATAAACATAGCAAAAAGAAAAATATGATCCAACAATTTTTCCGCACTAGTTGGTTCTCATTGGCCGATACAAAGACAGCAATAATAGTGTTACAATGAAAACAGTGGTTACAGTATGTATTAGTATGTGTGAGTTAAGTTGTACTATAAGTTATAAAGTCTAGGCGCCAAACGAGCTTTAAAAGGACGATTATTTGGTACGAAAAACCGTTTTCGCCGGAATATTTTTTATTAAAAACGCTTCGCAATTAGATACCGTATTAAATATATAAAGTGTAGTACAATGAAAAATGTTGTCTATGCCTTAATGAATTTCGAATAAATCACAAGATACCCCCCAGTTTATTGATTATACTATTGGCTCATTTGTACGGGCATTAGACTCAATATGTTCACTATCTCTGTCTTTATTATAAGAGGATAAGAGATAGCATCAGAATAATATCACTATGTGACTGGTTTTTTTTCTTGTGTGCGTGTTGACTTGATGGCGACCTGTTGTTCTTTTTATGAAAATTAAAAAAGAAATCGTTTTTTTTGGAGTATATTCAAATATAAGCCGCGCAAGATGACAATGGGATTGGCGGCCATGTTGGTGACGTCATAGTGACGTAGATGTACCTACAATACTGTTTTGTTATCCGTACTTTTCAGCGATTGATGACATCACGAAGTGGTTATTGTGACAAGGTTCTATCCCACTCACATCGTGCGCGGCTTATACCTACACTAATATTGCCAGTTTGAGAAGTACTTTAAAACTGGTATTGCCATACTTATGTATGAATGTTAACAGTCTTGAATCTCAAGATTCTACTTTTATGTTGAAAATAACTGAACTTAATGCAGAATATTAGGAAAAAATTCTTAGCAAACTGTTATAAAGAATACACATTATATAACATTTGTTAATGTTTACTTACAAAAACATATTAGCATTTAGGGAAGTTCTCATATTGAGAAATAACAATGAAAAGTTCATTTTGTCGAATAATAGTTAATTCAGATTCAGGTGCGACGACTTGCTACTTTAATAAAAATGAATTATAGTATAACCGAATTTTTATGTAGAAAAAGTATACATTTTTGAATCTGTTTATAATGTGGCAAAGGTTGGATGATGTCGGTATTGGTCATCGTAGCTCAATAGTTAGCGCATTCCCCTTGTCAGTGAAAATCCGTGGTTTCGAGTCCTGCCGATGACATTCTAAGTATTAAAAAATAGTAGACGCAAACTCATTGCTTTCAAATTCAGAAATATATTGATGTAAGTCTGGCCGTCGGTGGGCTCTTACTCTACAATACTCTGACACAAAAATATGGTAAACCGTCATTTCGCTGCAATTTTTTTTAAACAAAGATATCTAATTCTCCTACGTAACATAAAAACCAGAGTAATTCTACATTCGAATTTATATAATACTGGCATTGTTGCCATTTAAAAAAAATATACACTTGTATAACGGTTAAAAAAAGTTTGTATTTATTTATTAAAAAAAATAAAATAATTACAGATAGTCAAATTTGTCGCCATGTTATGAAAATTACATATATTCATAGTTTTTAGTCGTTGCATCTGTTTAAATAAAAAGAAAGTAAATGATTAAGGTAGATATACATTTTATGTGATATAAGATGCATGATTCACATATATATAATTATATGTCTAAGTATGTATATGTCGCTTTATTAGTTTGTTACACCCTCGAAGCTATATACAACATATTTATGGTTTAGGTGCCTTATGGTATTATAGTACTTATAGCTATATATATATATATATATATATATATATATATATATGATGAGCTGAAGCCAGTCCACCCGTGACCACGGCTCTTGTAACAGGGCCGAAACGTCGGGTAATAAAGAGGTATGTATATATCTCAATAATCGCGTAAAAGACCCGTTAGTCTAAGTTTATAATATATATCTATATATGTATATGTATATGTATGCTATGACACTGACATATATACAAGTTTGTATTAAGATACAATATGTTCAATAAATCTGTTATTTTAAACTTTATTTATACTTGTGATTTAGAGTAGTATGAACAATTATTTCCTCCCTTTTTCTTCATATTCTCTCCTTTGGTTTAGGTGTAAAAAAATATTATTATTATATTATAAATAATAATATTATAGTTATTGAATATGTAAAGTTATATTCACTAGTAGTTTGTAAACATGTTATTATAGATAGTGTAAAGATCGCAAAAGTTGTACGGTTAATTTGTAATTTAACATTTAATGTATGTGAAATGTAATGGTTTACTGAGAGGCTTATCTTATGGAACAAATTGTTTTAATTTCCCTTCTACATCTAATTCTATATATCGAATTTCGATACAAATTTTATCGATATATCTCTATATATTCGTGATTCGTTTATCGATAAAATTACTGTTACTCCATCTCTAGTAATGCTGTTCATTAAACTTTGAAGTAGTGATTGATTGTCATATCGATAGAAGTAATGAACTGTAATTTACAGATCTGATTCAGTTTCAAATTGAAAGTGAATCATACTTTTTACAACGGTACCGGTTTATCTATCGATATTCTACGGGTGTTGTAATTTAACAGTGATTTATCGATAAAACTGACATATTATCGATATTATATTTATCGAATTTCGATATATATCTCAAGTGTATAGTAGTGTTAAAATTGACACGTTATAGTATCTAGATGACCGTCAACTATAAATATAATATGTAAGCTATGCATTCAAAAATTAGATCGGTCGCTGTGTTCGATGGCATGAAGAAAAACAATATTGAATAATGTAAAAAAGTGTATAGAGAAATGATAACTAATGATATTATCTGTAGGTATTTGTTCGGTTGGCGGGAAGTGAGAGATTTGTGTTGTACTGACCCAGTGTATAGAACTTAAGTTTTTTTTGGCAAGAATCAGCGAAACAGTTCAGTTCAATTTTAGTTTTCCACTTTTATATCAAAGTATTGTTTTTTTTTTAAATATAATATGCAACCGGTTCCATGTTCATAAAGATGGTAAATAATATGAGCGTAGAATTGTTATTATTATATGAGTAAATTTAAAAAAATATTGAATAAAATATTTGTCCACAATATCTAGTAAACCTGAGTGGTTTTGTTTCACGGCATTTTTAAAGGCTATATTATTGTCTACTAATTTAAAAACACATTTTTCTTTAGAAAGTTCCACCGAATGCCATCATTATCAATAGTATAATGTAATAAAGTCATAAAAATGCTTGTTGTACTAAAAGGTCATTGTCATCGATGACGTGGACTTATTTGAACGCGCTAATCTCAGGAAGTACTGGTTCGATTTGAAAAAATCTTTTTTTGTTGAGAAGTGCATTTATCGAGGAAGGCTATAGGATGTATAACATCACGCTAAGATAAATAGGAGCGTAGCAGCAGTATACGGGGAAAAAATATTTCTTTTAAGAACTTACGTTGCGTGCGCTGGCCAAACGGTTAATGTTATGTTAAAATGATGTACTAAAGAATTGTTCCATTTTAAAAGTTCAAAAAAAAAGTCCGCTGTAACATATATCTATATCTTTTAAGGTTAACTCACTATAACATATTTCATGGAAGTGAAATTCGTTCTAAAATAATTAGTGGCGAAGCTAGATGTTATTACGGGTGACGTGAACAGGAAAAAATTCAAAACACCACGCGGATGAAGTCGCGGGCGAACGTTAGTATTATATAATTTTAAGAAAGGACAGATATGTTACTAGAACGCGCTTCGTGAAGACTTGAAAACGTGACACTTGACACGTCTTTTTTTTAACCCGCGGTTTTGACATAACAGTTAAAGCGCAATCTTTGCAATTATAGCTATCTTTTTTACTCACATGCTTTTTGCACTGTTCCACTAAAGTTTCTTTGTTAACCTGACCAGTTTATAAAGAAAACTCACGGCTTAATCAAAAGCTATAATTACTAATCCTATAGTATAAATTGATTTTGATATTATAAATACCATCAAAACGAATCCTATATTTGATGAATAATAAGTTGAGTTTCGATTGAACAGATAAATCTTTTGAACCTGGTTAGAAAAAAAAGTTGAATCACACTCGAGCTTTATGGTTCTTGCTTTCAATTTGACAGTCTATGCTCATATTATTTACCAATGACAAGTCCATTTTTAAATAAATAATCAGTTGTAATATGTACCATTGAGATTAGCTATTTAAGACTCAGACACTTAGCATTTGAATGTTTTTTTTTACAACTGAGCTCATTCTATCGTCGAACCTCTGATTAAATATATAGAGAGAGTTAGAACTAAAACTTCGTGTAAATGAGCCTTTAGATTTCGATACCGCATCAAGGATTTTGGTTAACCAAAAATTGTTTTTTTTACAATAAAGTATGAAAAAAAAGGGTTTTGGCTATCCGAGGTCTATTTATGTTTGTCAATTTAGTAGTTACAAACTACTAATGGACTAAACCTACTAATGGTTGTATATGTATTCTAGGTGTGGTACTTTAAATAATAAAAAAATGGTAACCAGTGATTTAAAAACTTTATTTAAAATAATAATAATAAGTCAAACTAAAATATAATAGTCTGAATTTCGAAACAAAAATTAATAATTATTGTTTTTTAAGTATAATATTTATTTCGTTATCTTTTTTATTATAATATTTAATACATTTAAATTTTGTGTGTACACTACTGTTTGTTTATAGATTGGATTCTAAGCAAAATAATACTTTATATGAGTTGAAAAACAGTTCATAATTGTGAAATAAATAAGAATTTAACGTTCTGCAAATTGGCCAATAATATGCCACATATATAATATAACATAACCGCCCTAGGAGGGTGGACACAGGCATATCTCTCGCCGGTAAACTCGGTCCGAGCGGTGGCGAGCTTAATGCCGCAAACCCCGGGACCTTTGGTTATCAACATTAAATCCCGATCTATCAATTATGAGTGAAACTATTGAATTTCTTTGACATAACTGGACTACATATTTTTATAGACACAAATTCTATCAAATTGTAGGCTACTTTCGATAGTACTGTGATGAAAGCTATGAAAGTGAACGTCGCTACTGCTTTCCAACAGACCGGTTGTTTGACAGAATGGTTAAACACAATGTACTTACCATAAACTTATATGTATACTACTAGACAAGCTGTAGCGAATAAAAATAGTGTCTTCCCGACACCCGACCGGTGACGTCATCGGCGAAACCTATCGCCGTGATTATGCAACGCTTACGCAGAAGCGACATTGACACATATTAATGCCTATTTCAGTCATTAGTACATATTACTGCAAGCCAAGTGTTATGTTTTATTTGCAGTAGTATATATTATAATATACACCTATACTAATATTATAAAGCAGAAGAGTATACAATTCCTATAGTCGAAACTACGACCTCATGATCAGTAGTGGCATTATACAATCTCTAGAGTCACTGGACTAATGAGACAGTAAAAAGAATAGGTACGAAAGCATAACAATAATAAAAACAATTGAAGTTCAGTTGTTTATTATATGAAACCTATGAAAAGTAATGCCGTCAGTAGACTTCTTAGTTCTACGAGAATAATTTTTGCAATATCGCAGAATACAATTCGGCATTTTCGAAAAATAACACTAAGAAGATAATATCTAAAACAAAGTAAGCACAATTCAAAACCTATTTCCACTTCGTGTCTGTGTGCATAATCTATGTCTTTCTTAGGTCTCGTTCGCATCGACAACTCGACCAAGCTAAGTTGGCACCTCGCGTCGATAGCGCCGCATTCCAGCGAGGTGCATACTTTGTTTGGTCGGGTTGTCGATGAGAATCGAATAACAATTTATTATTCATAATGGCGGTTGATGAATTTATTTCTATTATGTGCTAGTTTGTGAATAATTACGAAATATGTAAACTATTTACCGACAATAAACATCAGAACCCTGTAATCAATTAGGTATTAGGTAAATATTAAAGAGTTTATATTGAAAATACGTTTACTACACAGTCCGCGGTTTAGCGTAGTGCTAGTCCACTCTGCTCGCTTGCTCGCAGTTGACTGAACGTCGTGCGCAAAATTGCAGTACTACTCGCCTTGTCTAGTAGTATACATTAAAGTCAATGGTACTTACGAAGGTTACAAGACATAAAATAAACTGAAGTAATTCACCTATGTACATTGCGTTTAAGATCATTATTGAAAGTCAAACAGTCGTGTCTGTCAACGCGAATGGACTATAGTTACAATAATAGATTACCTGTATTTTGGATGTCACAAACCTAAAAAAAAAACAATAATTATTTAATCACACGTTCTCTTTTTAGTTTTTCAAACCCAATTCAATTATAATTCAATTATAGATTGTCTAAAACTGGTCGTCAAAATTACTATTGGATTCCAATAGTAATTTTGACGACTGCATGGATTATCATTGAGCCTCGAATGATTGTTGCCAACGCTTTCATTTTCCAGCTCCGCGTCATTCGACTTTTTAGACAAACCTTAAAAATATAAATGTCAAAATAGGCCTTGTATCCTAAAGCCGTATAAAAACCCTTTTCCTGCCATGCGTGTTTCAAAAATTAATATTTCTTTAATAATAAATCGAAAACTAAATTGCAAAAGACAACAAGTCACAAAAAATTAAGCTTTTTAAGAAAACTTTATATTTTATTTATTTTTTAATTAGCAATGTCAACTTCACTGTATCTTTATAAAAGAACAGTTCACTTATAATAGAAATAGTGTACTTTATTTACATTTTTTGTTATTTTTTAAATACGTAGTTCCTATACTCTCCATAATAAAGTCCAGGAAGGGTTAGACACAAGTGTTTTATATAATATATGCATAGAGAGAACAGCCGTTCTCTCTGAGACAGTCTTGAGAATGCCTCGTGTAGAGGTGAAACATATGTCGACGTTTTAAATTCTTCTATTTTAGCGAAAATAATGCTATTATTTGAAAAAGTTTGAACATCATACCATTGCTTTAAATATATTATTAATCATATCATAACTTCATCCCTGTATATCCAGCTATCGTCAACCGATTCCTTAGCCCTACATGACCTACATAATAGGAGATCTATTGCCGTCTCGTAGGAACAATCGACGTCTTTGGTATGTCAATTTCAGTATGTCAGTTCAGGGGCTACGGCATTCCTACACTCATTCTTTTCCTTTCAAATACTTGTAAGTATGTAGAAGTGGAGTCTTGCTAGTTCTTTATACTCACGGGAAAGTCGGTAGGTATCTGAAATATTTACCCCGGATTTCAAACAATCTTTCAAAACTATGTCCGCCCGATTTTACGCGAATAAATAACAAAAAAAGCAGTATTTCAAACACAAAATCACATATTTAGTCGCCCTGAGTTAGGTTTTTAATTCTCCTATAATTTACCATATCTATAATTATCTTTTTACTATATTATAATATGTCGATCCTAATATCGAAGCTTGAAAGTCTAAATTGCTGTAAGCATTTCCTTTTCAAGATCTTTACATATATTACCTTTACTTATATTATTATTATGCTTTATTTACACTATATATTAATATATTATATTAAACAAACATATATTGACAATATTAAGTATTAATTTTAAGTAGACAATGGTTCAAATACAGTGTTCTAATGAATCCTGTCTAAACTACAACGTAAAATGACTTTAAAAATTAAAGTACCACATCGATGTTTAGACCTCGGAGGGCAAGTGGATCCGAGACCTTAGATGTAAAATATACTTTAAGGCATATATTTATAAGGCATTTAATGCTTAATTTCTTGTCTATACAATGTATGTAGCGTTATGATGTTGTTTATATTGACTAGTAAGACCGTACATACAAAAGTAATGACGCGCGTATGATATATTGACAAATTTTAAGAAATAAACGTATTTTATCTCCTTAGTCTGTTGTTTTATTTTTATTATTACCATGGTAAATATATACCATATTAGGTAATTCACACAATGGCATCTAGTCTCAAACTAAGCAGAGCTTGTGATAAATATGAGTACTTAATAAACTGATATAAATACTTATATACATTTTTTTGTAAATATATACTTCGTCACAAACGTATATGTCATCGTTCAAACGTTTTGTCAATAGAAACGTATATGTCATCACACAATACTAAACTATGACGTCATTTAGACTTTTTGGCGAGCGCGTGGTTGGTAGCTTTATAGGTTACCTCTGGCTCTAGGGAAAGACCAAGGTTCAGTCGGAGTGTCAAGCATTATTACTGTGCGGGAACTATCAAGCATTTACTTGACATTGGGAAAATAGTCGATGAAGAAGCCACCCAAGAAGAAGGCGTCATTATTTAAGTCTGCCTGTGACGATGGGTCTTCTCTATGGGTTGGACGATCAGCTGGAAGTCGTTAATCCAAGGGAGGGAATTCGGGGGCCTTAAATTAATGCTAATTAAATTATTTCGCTCGTTGGCGCTCCAGAGTCCTGCAATGAGTTTACTAAGACTATGCTAAGAACATTGTTACTAACAAAATGGACTATGTCGGAAATAAATGGTTATTTATTTAATTAATGCTCGAAAATTTGTACCTATAAGCTGAGCATCTCACACAAACTTGAGAATTAAAACAGGTAAGTATGTACACTCGCTGGAGACCATGCTTCAAGCCATTGTCTCCAGCGGGAGTAGGTGGAACGCGGCCGTGTCCTGCGAGCAAGTCATGCTCGCGAAGGAGGCGGCCGAGAGGGAGAGGGCGCGTACCCTCCCCGCTGAGTTCCGTAGTCAGCGGCGAGGGCGCCGCAGACTCATCTACGCCCAAGACCATCGACCTCCATGATCGGGGCCTGAGGACGGCGGGATCGCCACCCTAACTCTAGATAGTAAACTACAATGGGGTCCTCATATCACAGCCTTGGCAGGAAGACTTAGCTCAGCTGCCTATGCGGTTAAAAAGATAAGGTCTCTGACTGACGAAAAAACGGCACGATTAGTTTATTTTAGCTACTTTCATAGCGTTATGTCATATGGTCTGCTGCTGTGGGGCTCAGCTGCCGATATTGAGACAATATTCATATTACAGAAACGAGCTATACGAGCAATCTATAGACTCGGACCCCGTGACTCGCTGAAAGAATTATTTAAAGAAATTAATATTTTAACAGTTGCTTCTCAATATGTTTACGACAACATCTCGGAAGAACATAGATCTCTTCAAAAAAAAATCCGATAACCATAATTTTAATACAAGAAATAAAAATAAACTGGCAATGACAAAAATTAGACTTCATAAAGTTGGTAATTCGTTTGTTGGCAAATGTATAAAAATTTATAATAAAATTCCTCAGGATTTGGTTGACATGCCTCTTAATAAGTTTAAAATAGTAGTTAAAAAATGTTTGATGATGAAAGGCTACTATAATGTAGACGAATATCTTAATTATAAAAATGCATGGTCACCCTAATCTTCTGTTGTTGGCCACTCGTATAATACAATAGAAACTAATTGTAACAATGTAAACAAAACAATATGAAAAAAGAAAATGGATAATCTACCTGAGTTTCTTGCTGGTCTCTTCTCAGGAGAACCAACTTACCGAACCAGCGAAAGAATCATTTTCTTATGGTTATTTATGTACTTACTTAATTTAGTATTTTTATAATATTACTTGACAAAATTGTAAAATTTTGACATTCATATGTGCTCTTTATGTGCCTAAACTGAATAAATGAAATTGATTCTTTGATTCTTTGACCCGCCGTCCTTACAGAAGCAGGCTAGAAGGGTTGCGTGCTTTAACCAGATTCACTCACTGACGTGGGATTCTCATCCCGACTAAACCCCCGCAGAGACCACAGAGGTGGTCAAAGTCCGCCGGGCGCCACTGGAAATACCTTCTGCGTGTAACCAGAGACGCCCGGCAACGGACGTTAGAGCGGCTGCGAAATTAAAAAAAAAAGATAAGTGTGTACACATAATTTATAATACAAGTTATAATACTGATGATTATACTCGTAATATATTTTATTATTCTTTTTGATCATTAGCTTGAGCTTAGTCTCGCAGCCCAGCTGGAAGTTTACTCAAACCTACCTATTTATTTGAAATAAGTTCAAGAATATATCTTCTACCTATAAGTTATGTGTCTTATTTGTTTAAAGCCCAAAAGCTTCCCAGGCATACTTCTTTTATTTCCAGATTATACCTACTGCTTTAATAGTTTTTTCATTTTCAGAGATATCCAAATATGCTAACGAGCCATGGTCTCTAGTGGGAGCCAGTGGAACGCGGCCGTTTCCTTCTGCGAGCAGGATATGCTCGTGAAGTAGGCGGCTGGCAGGGTGAGGGAGCGTACCCTCCCCGCTGAGTTCCGAAGTGTGCGGCGACGCGCGACGGCGCCGCAGACGTGACTACGCCCAGTACCATTGACCTACATGATCGGGGCCCGAGGACGATGGATTAGCAACCCACCGTCCTTACAGAAGCAGGCTATAAGGGCTGCGGGCTGTGGGTCTTCACCCCACGCACGCCTTCCCTCACCGACGCGGGATAAAACCCGGGAAAGATGCGGGATAACACCCGACCACCACGCAGCGGCCCACACACAGGCACACAGGTGGCCAAGGTCCGCCGGGCGCCACTCTCCTATGCTGACGATACAGCAGTAATTATTTCGGACACAACTTGGAATAAGGTTAAAGGAAAGACGGAATTGACATTGGCTAACATCTCCAGATGGTTAAGCTCTAATCTCCTGACATTAAATGTAAAAAAATCTAGCTTCGTAACTTTTGCCCTGCGCCAGATTACATCTCCGGACTCCACATACTCCATAACTGTGCATTCTTGTTCACGAGAAGAAAGTGCATGCCAGTGTTCCAAGCTCCCCAGAGCAGAGAACGTGAGGTATCTTGGGGTCCAGATTGACTCAGGGCTGCGTTGGGATAGGCATCTGGAAATACTTACCTCAAGGACCATGCGACTAGTATACCTATTTAAATTGCTTAGAGGATCGGCTAACCTTGACACCCTCACGCTGGTGTTCTATGCTCTGTGTCAATCAGTCATAGGTTATTGCATACCTGTCTGGGGTGGTGCAGCCAAGACTAACTTTCTGTCAGTCGAGAGGGCGCAGAGAGCAATACTCAAGGTTATGACGCGCAAACCCTTCCGCTACCCAACTACCCAGTTATACTTAGACACTAAAATCTTAACTGTACGACAACTCTTTTTATTGCAAACCGTCCTCAGGAAACATAGAAGTGTTCCACCATCCAACTCCAATAAACGAACTAACTACCCCTTCGGACGACGCTACAGAACTTCATTCGCAGGGCACCAGTATTATATTCTTAGTACCTACATCTACAAACAGATAAACAGGAAACTGGGAATTATTGATTTGAACAGGAACCAACTAAAATCAATAGTTACAACGTGGCTCCAAAAACAGGATTACTCACAAACTGAGGCACTCATCACTTACATCGCCTGATGCAACACACACACGCACACGCACGCACGCACACACACACACACACACACACACACACACACACACACACACACACACACACACACATACACACACATCATAAACTAAAAATAGATATCGTCATCTAAATATTTTATTATTAGCTTAGGTATTATAATAATAAATTAACACAGTAAAGTTGAACGACACAGTCCACATTAAATAAATTTTACTAGCCATAACTAAGCCGAACACTGCCTCTTATGATACAGGATCTCCTAGTTTAAGAGGCAGGGTTAATTTTTTGTAAGATAAAAAGCAATGTTTTGAAGTGTTTATTCTGTTTGACTTATTATCTGTATATTTTTTGGTAAATAAACATATTATTATATTATTATTATATTACTGGGAATTCTTTTAGTGTTCACCGGGGGCGCTCGGCAATGGACGTAGGTTCGGCTGCGGCCCAGGGCTGCGGATTATAAAAAAAAGGGAATCAAATAAAAATTCAAGCATGATTTATCCTAAAGAAGTGGCAAGATAACATTTAATTAGGTTTAGGTAGCTATATTATCGTAGCAATTTGAGAAAAAAAAATCCTATCTTGGTGTTAGTGCGCATTTCTGAGAAAAATAAAAATAAACAAGTAACTTATTGACGTAAGTAACTGTTTGTGCCTTGTACAATTAATTATATGTGTTAAAGCTTTGATAGCAGGAACAATAATTAATAGTTTGCAGTACCTACCTAACTATGTAGTCGCGTGTTATGCATACCTACCTATCTAAATCGCAGTTTTTCAAAAGCTCAAAAAACTACGTAGGAAAGGACCTACCTCAATTTCCTTCAACTGAGATCCTGTTAACGGCCTGGCCACGGGTTTCTGCGACGGCCGTGGCGGCGACTGCGGACATTCGCACGTCTATTTTGCATGCCACGGGACACTCGCGTTCGCCGTCGCGGCTAGTAAGGAAGTCTGAGAGCGAAATGTCTTTATCAAAGTTATCTCGATGTTGCTTAGAAAGTAATAGTTTTTTGGTCCAAGACTTAATATTTGGAAGAGATCGTGGAGTACATGCTTTGAATAGGAATAGAGGTATAGATGGAGAATTCCACAAGAGAGAAATACAGAATGTATCCAGAAAAAAATTTCGCGTACCAGATGAGTGTCCGTAGATGTGTAGAAACTTTCGTTTATATTAGTTAAAGTTATTAGTAAAAGATTATATTAGTAACTAGCTAGTATTTCAGTAATAAAAGTCTCGGTGTTCATTATTCGCGGCGAAAACAACTAAACTTTTTTGATCACGGGCCTAGTCGCCGCGTGGCTTGATAAGTACATTTCTATTCATTTATTCTAGTCGCTAGACGGTGTCTCTTCGTCCAGCATACTCACCATGGAATCCTGATATTTCATGAATGCCAAAAAATTGTGCTGAAATAGTGCTAATTAGTGCCCAAAGGAAAAAAAAATTGTGCTCTTATACTTAAGAAATTACAGCCATAGTTCGATGAGTATGCTGGACGAAGGTTTCGCCCAGCATACTCACCTCCGTTTGTGGAATCTGTGTACGCTTCAACCATAATTCACACTTAAAAAAATTGTGCCCAAATAGTGCCAAATGGTGCCCAAAAAGAAAAAACGGTGCTCTAATAACTCCGGAGTTATAGGCTTCGTTCAGTGAGTATGCATACTCACTTCACTACGCGAATACCGAACGAGCTATAGGTACAATTTACGGCTTAAAAAAATGTGCTTGAAATAGTGCCCAATATCAGTCCAATTTTCGCTTGACTTTTGACCTAGAAAACCATTAAATTTAATTGTAAACTTCTACATACTAACGTTAAATGAGGTACAGTCGTTCACACATGTTTTAAGATAAATATTCTTATTGTGGGCGGTTATGTGATTGGGAATAATTGTGGTATTTTCTCACATATCAAAAACTGTCGATTAAATGCTAATTTATGTTATTTTAATTTTTATTAATTATTTTTTGGTTTTTTTTTATAAATAAATGAAATTGTAAGCGTAAATGAAATCTACTCGTAAATTAATAAAATAGGTACCTACCTATTTTATTAATTTTAGATCTATTTGAGATCTTGAAAATTCGTAAAAAGGAAATACATAGATCACACAGAGTTTTGCGTAACTTAAAAAAACATACATAAAATAAAATAAATAAAATAAAATTGTTTATTTCAGGCATTGCCCATAAAATTTTAGTAACAAAAGAGTAACAAAAGAGACATACTATATACTATATACATAGCATCATGCCTTTTCCCACGAAGGGGTAGGCAGAGGTGTGCAAACACCCACATCTCGCCAGCTATGTTAGGTCCCATGTAATAGGGGGCGAGCCTATTGCCATTTACCGGGCACAAGTTCCAGGCTCAATTATCTGGGTAAAATTCTAAAGAGAATTATACATTATCCACCAGACCCGGTAATCGAACCCGAGACCTCGAGCGTGGCAGTCCGTACATAATACCATTGTGCCACCGAGGTAGTCCTTAAAAGAACTTAAAAAAAAACAACATGTTAAAACCATACCCCACATCCCGACTAATTCACCTTACAAAAAAAACAAAATCCAAATCGGATCATCCTTTCGGGAGCTACGATGCCACAGACACACACGTGTTCCAATGTGCAGAGGATACTTGCATAGTGTCCGCCGGGACTAGTGTTATCGAGGCCCAAAATCGTCTTCAAGGGGACTTTGAGAGACTCTTAACATGGTCACATGATGCTAGGCTGGTTTTGAATGCACAAAAGACTGAGGTTATGTATATTAGCTCCAGCCAAAACAGAAAACCTTTTACTCCCAATCTTATAGCACACTGTCACGAATGTTTACATAAGAATAATCTAAAAAATTCAAATACGCCCTGTAACTGTGACCTTATTGAACACGTCGAAAATCAAATATACCTCGGTTCAACGATGGATAACCACCTTAACTGGAAAGATCATATTAACCTAGTGTGTAATAAACTAAGAGCGGATGCCCAGCGCGTCGCGCGGCTTGGTCAGGAGCTCACTTCCCATCCCACGGGCAGCCGTGGATTCTGGCAACTGGCCAAAGCCGTGCAATCTAACTTTTGTCAGCCCTCGCTGCCACCGCTGCGTTACCCAGATGGAACACTGGCTCACAAAGCCCAAGAGAAAGCGGATATGCTCGCAGACCTCTTTGCGGCTAATTCCCGGGTCGACGACCGTGGCCTGCAGCCCCCCGCCATCGCCAACTGTGGCCACACAATGCCTGATATTGTTATCAGGCAATGTGATGTACGGGCAGTGCTGCGGTCACTCGACACGCGGAAAGCCAGTGGCCCTGACGGCATTCCGGCGGTGGTGCTACGAAAATGTGCAGCTGAGTTGTCTCCAGTATTAACGCGTCTGTACCGCCTGTCATACTCTTCAGGGCTCGTGCCGGAGGTCTGGAAGGAGGCGAACGTACAACCGATCCCCAAGAAAGGGGATCGGTCCGATCCAGGCAACTATCGACCCATAGCTGTCACCTCAGTCATTTGCAAGGTGCTTGAGCTCCTTATAAATAAGCAGCTCATGCAATTCCTAGAGGATCACTCGCTAATCAATGATCGACAATACGGCTTCAGGCCAAAGCGATCAACGGGTGATCTTCTGGCATTCGTAACGCATGTCTGGGGTGGGGCTATGGAAAGGCACGGCGAGTCCTTGGCTATTAGCCTGGACATCGCCAAAGCCTTCGATAGGGTCTGGCATGCTTCGCTCCTTTCCAAGCTTCCGGCATATGGTCTACCTCCTCAACTGTGCAGCTGGATTGCCAGCTTTTTAAACGAGCGCCGAGTGCGGGTCCTCTGCGATGGCCAGGCTTCTCGCTTCTTGCAAGTGAATGCCGGGGTACCGCAGGGGTCCGTACTATCACCAACTCTCTTTCTTCTGCATATCAATGATATGCTATCCCTCGGGAACATTCATTGCTATGCAGATGACAGCACACTGCACGGGAGTTACTCGGTTCGTCCGACGGCGGGGCGATCTGAGATTGAGGAGGAGAGACGACGACTCGTGGCTGATCTCGACCGTAACCTCGACAGTATCTCTCAATGGGGTACCGAGAACCTGGTCGAGTTCAATGCCCGCAAAACACAGGCGTGTGCATTTACTGCGAAGAAATCCCCTTTCCTTCCCCTACCCTCTCTTCAGAATGCATTATTACCAATGAAGGACAACCTTGATATCCTTGGCATAGACGTTCGTCGAGAGCTCAATAATAAAAACTACATCGAAAGATGTATAGGGCTAGCTTCGCGGAAACTAGGAATACTGAATAAGGTAAAGAGATTCTTTACACCGGACCAGAGGTGTCTGCTGTACAAGACGCAGATTAGACCCTGCGTCGAATACTGCTCTCACCTCTGGGACGGCTCCGCGAAGTATCTGCTGGACGCTCTCGACGCTATGCAGCGACGGGCTATCCGTATTATTGGTTGTCCGGAGGTAACGGGAAGCCTTGAGCCGCTAGCTCAGCGCCGAACAATAGCTTCCTTGGCCGCATTCTACCGTATTTACCACGGTGAGTGTTCTGAAGAGCTCTTCAATCTGATCCCACCTTCTTCCTTCCGATCCCGAACGACTCGTGCCGGGCAGAGATGCCACCCCCACACAGTGGATAGCATGTTCGCGAGAACCGAACGTTTTAAACGTTCGTTTCTCTGCCGAACGATAGTGGCCTGGAACGCCCTGCCTGTGCACGTGTTTCCTCCCACATATAATCCTGGGTTCTTTAAGCGGAGCGTGAAGAGGCACATCAGTAGGTCGTCAAGTTGAGGGCCACTCTCAATAGTAATGTGTGCTGTGAGAGTGGCCCACAATCGCTAGACGTCGTCACGACTTACCACCAGGCGGGCGGCGTCAATTTGGCGAACCAAATATAAAAAAAAAAAAAAAAAAAAAAAAAAAAAGAGCAATTCTAGCATAATTTTCTATAGTTAAATATAAAGTTCCTTATAAAACCCTCCTCATTCTCTATAAATCGCTAGCAGAATCCATAATTTCATATGGATTGTCAAGCTACGGAAGGACTCGGACTTGAGGGGCTCGTGGACTAGTGGTAACCGACAATATTAACACATTGCCAAGGTTAAGCAACATCGACTCAGGCCTGTCTTAGGATGGGTGACCATTTCTTAAGACACTGAGACCCCTCCGTGCCTCGGAGAGCACGTTAAGCCGTCGGTCCCGGTTGTCATACAAACATCTATATGGCAGTCGTTAGGGGTAGTTGGAGCCCTACATCGAAAATACGACCGGTCTAACTACAGAACTTCGATATCGCCCATGGGTTGTGAAGGTCAGATGGCAGTCACTTCACAGAAAATACCAGTTCAGCCGAATCCTAGTTAGACTGGAAAGCCTCGGTGAATGATATCAAGCTACGGAAGGACATTTAAAAGCCACCTTTAATACGTATCTACTTCAATTAAGAATCGTAAAATAAATTGTTCCTGAAAATACAAAAAAGAATTACACAAATGACTATCATCAACTCTTCCAGTTCTGCAACATAATACCGATACATGAGAAAGTGAAATTGAACATACATAGCGAAGAGTATTTCAATGAGAATTTTAAAAACCCTAAATCACCGGGGGACACTAATCGTGTAACCCGTAGTGTCACTAATAAGAAACTTTCACTACCTCGCTATACGAACCTGTACGGGAAAAGAACACTTAAATATGTATATAGTATGTACCCCATTTAATAAACCAACTTCCTGTCCCTCAAAGATAGAAGCACCAACAAAAATTTAAAACGAAATCTCAAAAATTATTTTCTTGCAAATTAAAATAAATAATTACTAAATGTGACTTTTTAGTGATGGAGCAGCATCCTGTATAGTCACAGCTATGCGCTGTACTATGGTACCTACATCTATGTGTGGCTGTCCTGTATAGTCACAGCTATGCGCTGTACTATGGTACCTACATCTATGTGTGGCTGTTGCTCGAAGTGGCGGCGGCGGTTGCGTCCAGTGTGGTGTCGACTCACTCGTCACCGATATGGGCCAACTTTATATTTTTCTACCTCCCATGATAATATTCATTAGGTGCTTAACGTAAAAAATTGTGCTTAGAATACCTACATAAATAAATAAATAAACATAAACACAGACACGTCAAATTTCCGTCGTTTTTGCGTCGGGGGTTAAAAGATTGTTATACAATATGTAAGTTATTAGAAAGTTTTGAACTCGACTGTACTAAATCTAATGTTATGTAAAAGTTTACAATTAAATTTAATGAAGTTCTAGGTCAAAAGTCAAGCAAACATTGGACTGATATTGGGCACTCTTTCAAGCACAATTTTTTAAGCCGTAAATTGTACCTATAGCTCGTTCGGTATTCGCGTAGTGAAGTGAGTATGCTGGGCGTAGAACCTACGCCCAGCATACTCACTTAACGAAGCCTATAACTCCGGAGTTATTAGAGCACCGTTTTTTCTTTTTGGGCACCATTTGGGCACAATTTTTTGAAGTATGAATTATGGTTGAAGCGTACACAGATTCCACAAACGGAGGTGAGTATGCTGGGCGAAACCTTCGTCCAGCATACTCATCGAACTATGACTGTAATTTCTTAAGTATAAGAGCACTATTTTTTTCCATTGGACACTAATTAGCACTATTTCAGCACAATTTTTTGGCATTCATGAAATATCAGGATTCCATGGTGAGTATGCTGGACGAAGGGACACGCTAGACGCGTCGCCGGTCGCACCGCGCGAATTTTCGCTACGGCGACAGTCCCGTGGCCAGGCGTTAAGTTTTTGTTTCCTAGGAAAGCTGTGCCGTTCCAAAGCGGTTGCTATACAGCGGCATATTGATGTCACTGGAAAGTTGTCCATGTAAACAAACTAGGAGAGCGGTGGTTGACACCGTTACCGCATCAATGACGTTACGACGCCTCAAAACGGAACCACTTTTCTAGGAAACCGAAACTATAGGCTGCCAGACGGACCGACGCCCGACGTTAGTTCAATAGTTGATTCCAATGTTTGTTCCCTGTAACTGTTATGTTTGCTCCTCTTCCTCACTTCGAGTGCAATTCGGTTGAAGCGTGAGTCAGCATATAACAAATAGGTCTTAAATATGCACACGCGCAACTCACAGCTCAAAAAGTTACGCTTGTTGGGTCATCCAACCTCCAGACCATATACCTTGAATATCTCTAATCACAGTTATTTTTCAATGCTATAATACAAAAACGCGTTCCCCAAGCGATAGAGGCGTTCATTACACCCACATTTCGTCAGTCACTTTGTAGGTAAGGAGATGGAAGAAACAGAAACCTACATAAGGCGGGTGTGGATAGACAGAACCTAGACGACGTACTTCGAGCAAATAGGAGATGTTCTGTCAAAGGCTGGACAAATCTCGATGAATGGTCTCACATGAAATATATATTTACATCTGATGAGTGTTATAGTACCTACATAACATAGGGTAGGTACATAAAACGTGATTAAAACCTATACGAGGTAGGTATTCATAATATTTAGGATAGTACTACATTAAGTGTGAACCACAATAAAGTCGACGGCCTTAACTTTTTATTACCAAATACCTACAACACCGGAAAACGAAGCGATTTATTATACATGGGGCACACTAAAAGTTTTGCACTTCTAGCTAATCGGAACTATTCGAATTTCGAATGTTATATTTTTTTAAACGTTGTAACCTTCTTAGTAATAAAAAAAAAATTGGCGGGAAATCATTGGTCAATTGTTTTTTACCACACATCAAAGTTCTACGTATGCAACGAAAATGGAATTAAGTCGAAAAGATTTTAGAGCGATGATTTTTTATGATTTTAAAAGCTCTCTCACTCCGCAAGACTGTGCCGCTCGTCTTCAAAATGGTTTTGGGAGAGAAGCACCTTGTTTGAGCACCGTGAGGCGATGGTTTGATGAATTTGAGAGAGGTCGAGTTTCTTTACATGACGAATTTCGTGAATGTGGCTATACTGTTAAGCGGTTAATTGAAGAAAACCCGCGGATTACCTATGAGACAATTCCAGGACTATTTATTATTTGGTATGAGTCAAATCCAGAAAATTTTACACGAAGAATTGAAAGTACGGAAACTTTGTTGTCGTTGGATCCCTCATGAACTGACAGTGGAGCAGATGCGGGCTCGCGTGGAATGGTGCTCACAGATGCTACTAAAGTACGACCATGGACATTCTAATGCTGTTTATGACATTGTCACAGGAGACGAAACGTGGATTTATTGTTTTGAACCCGAAAAAAAAACAGCAAACTTATGAATGGGTGATTGAAAATGAGAACAAGCCAACAAAAGTGAGGCAGGCGAGAAACGTTGGTAAAAAAATGATCGCGTTTTTTTTCTCAGCTACGGGTCCCATCTGTACAATTCCACTTGAAGATCAAAAGAGAGTTAATGCCGAATGGTATTCTACCATTTGTTTACCCAGGGTGTTAGAAAAAGTTCGCGAAAGACGACCCAAAATCCCCGTTCTCCTACATCATGACAACGCTTCTTCACACACGGCCAACAAAACAAAGTAATTTTTAGGTTCCGAAAAAGTACAACTCGTCAAACATCCTGCGCATAGTCCCGACCTAGCATCCTGTGATTTCTGTATTTTCCTCAAAATCAAAGATTTCATGAGAGGTTGCACTTTTACCAACTCCGAAGAGGCAGTGATAGCGTTCAATCAGTACGTAGAAAACATGCCTTCAGATCTATGGTCCTCCTCTGTTTTAAAAAATGGTTCGATGGCATGAAAAAATGTTTAAAATGTAGAGTATTTTGAAAAGCAATAAAATTAATATTTTGGTTTCAACATGTTGTTTTTTTAAGTTACGCTAAACTTATAGTGTGACCTATGAGGAAGACATATCACCTATCGATAAAACTCAAGCATGTCCGCACTGTGTCAAGCAAGTACAGATAAAACGAGCGATAAAACAACCTTGAATCGATCAAGTAGTTGCAGATAGGTATAGTAATAAATATTTTGAAGAATTTTCGTATTTATTCGTACCTACAATATAATGTTATCAGACGACGTTTTGACCCCATCTCCGGGGTCAGACGTAAATACCGAGTATATTATTGTGGTAATGCCGACAATAACGCAGTACAAACATAAACGCTTTTAAAAATGAACGTCTTAGTATCTTTAGTGCTAGTGAGCACTGTTATACCTTGTATTACTCCAGAGCTTTGGTCATTACCAGACTTCAATTATCTATTTGATAAACCGACAACTTTTAAAGAAGTTTTCCTAGAAAATGGATATAAAACGAAATCAGTTGTTACTGAAACTGATAAAGAGGCATTGAAAACGAATAAACCCATGCACACTGGACCGGAACACCATAAAAAGGCTAGTTATACATGGAGTAAATACTTTGAAGAATCACATCAACAAGTGGTCAAGGGATGGAACAATCTTGTTGAAGGTATGGAGGACAGCGGGCGGAAAATAACTGAAAATTGGTCTTTTGTGCCTGACGACATTGGGCTGGAAGATTCCCGCTTAGATAATCCTGACGTGGTCTTAACTGTACCAAGTATTGTATCAAGACATGGTTATATTTGTGAAACACATACTGTTATTTCACAAGGTTACGTGCTGAATTTACACAGAATACCACATTCTAAGAACAGTGATCACGTTTCGTCAAAAACAGTGCTTCTACAACATGGTTTGTTTGCTAGTTCTGCTGATTGGATCATAAACGGTCCAGAGAAATCTCTAGCCTACGTGTTAGCAGATGCAGGATATGATGTCTGGATGGCAAATATAAGAGGTAACAGATACTCCAAAGAGCATATTTGGTATAAATCTGATTCGAAGTCATACTGGAATTTTTCATGGCACGATGTAGCTCTGTATGATGTTCCTGCTATTATCGATTATATCATGAATACGAAAGGTCCAAGTACCAAAATCACTTATATTGGTCATTCAATGGGAACTTCAATACTTTTCGCCATGTTGACGATGAGACCAGAGTATAATGATAGACTAACGGCAGGTTTTGCATTAGCCCCAGTTGTATTTCTATCGGACATGAAGTCTCCACTAAAACCCTTAGCACCACTAGCAGCCAATTTAGCTTCAATTGATATGTTGCGATACCAGTATGAATTTATCCCTAAGAAATCATCACTTAGCAAGATTACTGATTCCTGCAACGGAGAGTATGATATGGATTCGTTAATATGTAAGAATATTGTGTTTTCCCTATGTGGTTTCAACGAGAAACAGTTCAATAAAACTCTGCTTCCTGTTTTCCTGGCACATTTAGGTACAGGGACATCTTGGAAAACAGCTGTACACTTTTCACAAGAAATCCTCTCAGGGGGTAAATTCCAAAGGTTTGATTACGGCAATTTTTATAATAGAAAGATTTATGGATCCCCTTCGCCTCCTGAATACGACCTTCACAAGGTAGCGCTTCCCCTCAAGTTGTTTTGGTCTAAAAATGACTTGTTGTCAAGTGAAAAGGATGTCTTGGCTCTTAAGGCGAAGTTATCACCCAAACCAGAAATGTTTCAAGTTCCAGATGAAGAATTTAATCATTTAGATTATCTTTGGGCTATTAATGCACCAAGGTTACTTAATAATGAAGTTTTAACATCGTTAGACATTTATATGAACTAAATAGACTACGCTTGAGACCGTATGGCAACAAATTACGTTTCCGATTGTTACGCGAACCTTATATGGTGGTACAAATTTGTTCAGTTCTTCTGATTCCCCGAAGACATGAGGTATATTAAACATCCACAATTTCCCCAGTTATTTTATAATCCCACGTAATAGTGACAAGCCTATGACTATTAACCGGGCAATCCTATATTTTCCAAAGCGTCCTCTCGAGTTCCAATAGGTATAATTCCAATACAATTTAATTTTTAAATGAGAAAATTATTAAAAAGCTTGCTAAACTACACATTTATACCTTTTATCTTTATATTATATTTAGATTTGTAATCGCTAAGTATTTAATAGACTGTGATATTATGTAGATTTACTAGAATTGTTAACCTATATGCCTAGATTAATTTATTACATAACTTCCTAGTTAAGGTTATATCTAAGTTATGTGTACCTAATCTTATCTTAAAATAAATAATAATTGTTGCTGTTAAACATGTTTGTTTTAGTGAACTTTGATGGCACTTGTACTACTAGGTCAAGTGTTAAGTAGTTTATTAATATTTGTACCATCCACTGATTGAATAGTCATAGAATTCATAGAGCATCGATGTTAATGGTACACTCTCTGAGGGATCGGTTGTTACGAGTACTATGGGCGGTCGCGTGCTCCAGATTCACTCACCAACGCGGGAAAAAACTCTACCCCAACGACGCGGAATTCTCATCCCGACCAAACCCCCGCAGAGGTCACACAGGTGGTCCAAGTCCACCGGGTGCCACTGGAAATACCTTCTGCGAGCGTACCTGAGACGCCCGGCAACGGACATGAGAGGGGCCGCGGCTTCGGGCCGAGGAATTAAAAAGAACTATTTGATTTTTAATATTCTTCTTACTTTTTTATCACAGCAAACTAAAACTGAAACTGAATAATTAAAATTATATTTTTTTTTCCATATTCACTAGGTTTTGTTTTCTTAAAATCGCGTTACTTCTGCCCCAGGGTTGGGGGCAATTGTAACACTCTCCCTTTTCTCGTTTAAACTGGTAATAATATAAATCAATACCTGTGTATGATCCTTTCCAAATAGATTTTATAGATTTTCAATTACCGCGCAGAATTCAATTTTTGCTATATTACAACAATTGTCTGTAATCGGGACGTATATAAAATTTGTTACTTTTGCCTCCGGTCTCACATATTATTATAAAGAGCCTCGCTCCACTCGCGTGCTAGTTCCTGATACCAACGCGAAACTAATAAAAACCGGCTAGTTGCGATGCGAGTCGTCCTCGCACACAAATGGTTCCGACCATGTTCCGACCCAAAATGGCAAAAAATCATGTTTGTTTTATGGCCCCCTTATTTATTATGTTTTGTTTTTTAGGATTTGTTGTTATAAAGGTAACAGAAATACATGATCTGTGAAAATTTCAACTTTCTAACTATTACGGTTCATGAGATACAGCGCAAGACAAACGGACGGACGGACTGACAGCGAAGTCTCAGTAATAGGGTTTCACTCTTTGGATACGGAACTCTATAAACGTAGTCTAATATTTGCCGTGACTGGCCGCAAGTCTCCAAGTGCTTATCTCTTAAACAAAATCTCATTAAAATTGGTCAGACCGTTTAAGTGAGGTGCGTTCAATTAGTTTGGAAAAAAAAATGTTTATTTACTATTTATTTATTTATTTATTAAGCATAATTTGTTTTTACAGGTTATATACCTAATAATACAGCAATGTAGCAAGAGACAACAATAAACTATTAGCAACTAAGCCAATCCAGTGTCACCTCTCAAACTCCGCCAATGAACAGCTATAAATGTCCAGATGTTGGGAAACATCATTTAACTTATTTAAATGTTACGGAGTTACCCTATTTTTTCCCTTCCATTGCCGGGCGCTCCAGGGGCTCCATATTATTGAATAGGAGTTAAAGAGTGTTTATCAACTTATTAGGTGCTACTTTTATATGAGATAAAGTTTTTAAATAAGTATGTTAGGACAATTCTTACATCTAGTCTTGTGACAAGGGGTACTAATATAAGTACCCAAACTCCGAAACAATCATTTGCAGATCGTTTTTTTAGGATACCGTATTCAAGTTTCGGAACCCTTATAGTTTCGTCTGTCCAGCCGTACAACCATATATCCTCCATCCATATGTCCACCATCATATTGTATATTGAACATTGCAGAAAAATGATGACGGCTTTTTTATTTTTACACACGCCCCATGTAGGTACTTACTCGAAAGAATTCCCGGTGGCACACTATATTGGTTTAAATGACTTTCTTTGTTTAGGAGTTATCGAGGACAATTTCCCCGGAAGTGGGACACGGACTTGGCTGGTTTTTTTTATATTTTTGTCGCCTAATAGAAGCGATGCCTATGGATTAGGGGCCACTTTCATAGCACACACTACTATTTCTTTTTTTTTTTTTATATTTGGTTCGCCAAATTGACGCCGCCCGCCTGGTGGTAAGTCGTGACGACGTCTAGCGATTGTGGCCATAGATAAGGACTCGCCATACCTATCTATAGCGTCAGTCCAGACCAGAGTTACATCACCAGGAGATCACTTTTTGACAGTTTTGGCCTGAAACCATATTGTCGATCGTTGATAACAAGTTATCCTTAAGGTATCGCATGACCTGCTTGTTGATAATGAGCTCGAACACCTTGCAGATGTTCGTGCAAATATTTGACCCGACTCGGGGATCGTCCCCAGGAGCTTTAAGCTATCAGTCTCACGCAGGTCGTAGGTTTATTCCACCGACTATGCCACTGAGGCAGTCCGTTACAGGAGTATTTAAATATTTTTTAGGCTTGTGCTATGGGATATAGACGACTGATAAACATACTTATCTATTTCTAAATACATACATATTATACATAGAAGACACCCAAACTCCGAAACAAATATTTGTAGATCACGCAAATATTTGATTCGAAATCGAATCTGGGACCTCAGAGACGGCAGTCGCATACTTATACCACTGCGCCACCGAGGCAGTTAAATTTAATTATCTATTGAAAAATATGTTATTGTAATTGTCGCAATTAATTGAAATTAGATAAGTCCGAACGAGGTCTTAGGTTACAGTGATGTTTCCGTGAAAAAAACGTTGACGTCAAACTGTTCTTATCAGCTCATTAGGTTACTTTGTAGATTGCTCAAATGTTCAATTAGGTATTTAGCTAGTTGACCGAGCGAGCGAAGCGTCTCAGTTTCAACTCGAGAAATGGCCGATTTGGCGTTGTTTGTCAGTATGTGTGTCAGTTCCGGTCTACAGGCCGCATATCTTTGATTTTGGGAAAAATATAGAAATCACAGGGTGCTAGGTCGGGGCTATGCGCAGGATGGGTGACGAGTTGTACTTTTTCGGAAGCTAAAAATGACTTTGTTTTGTTGGCCGTGTGTGAAGAAGCGTTGTCATGATGTAGGAGAACGCGGCTTTTCGGGCATCTTTCGCGAACTTTTTCTAACACCCTGGGTAAGCAAATGGTAGAATACCACTTGGCATTAACACTCTTTTGATCTTCAAGTGGAATTGTACAGATGGGACCCGTAGCTGAGAAAAAAAACGCGATCATTTTTTTACCAACGTTTCTCGCCTGCCTCACTTTTGTTGGCTTGTTCTCATTTTCAAACGCCCATTCACAAGATTGCTGTTTTTTTCGGGTTCAAAACACGTTTCGTCTCCTGTGACAATGTCATAAACAGCATTAGAATGTCCGTGGTTGTACTTCAGTAGCATCTGTGAGCACCATACCACGCGAGCCCGCTTCTGCTTCGCTGTCAGTTCATGAGGGATCCAACGACAACAAATTTTCCGAACTTTCAATTCTTCGTGTAAAGTGCAAAACTTTTAGTGTGCCCCATGTACACCAACACCTATGGACACGTTCCGAAATAAAAATTTAATTAAAATTAAAATATGCTAGTTATGTCTTATGGTCTTATGGTTTTAGCAAATTAAGTCCAATTTAAATTACTTATTAGCCTTAAAGGTCTAGATTATAATTGTTATGAGTAACCGTTAATTACGAGCATTTCATAAAAAAAAGGTGTCTTATGGACCAGTTTAGTGGAAGGTTAAGTTTTGTCTAAATTATATTTTTAGGTAGGTATACCTACCTACCAATGTCACAGAATTAATAAGAGTACAATTCAATTCAATTCATTTACCTATTAGCGAATATGAGTAACATATTAAGGATACATGATATAAGGTTCATAACAATCTATATAAATATATATATAAATACCTCAAACGACGTATTTCAAACGGTGAATCTATGCGGGCGAAGCTACTCGATGCTATTTAGAGATAACAATGAATGTAGATCATTTTGATTGACGCTATCTAGTGAGTGCACTTGACTGTGTTGTCTAATCTTAGGTAAAGAGGTATTTTTAATCCTATTGTAATTTCTAAACTTGGTACTAATATTTATTTTTTATTTCGCTGCCAAAACTGTGGCCGGACCCCGGAAGAATCCTTTGTAGCTCCGGCCGACTTAGGCCACGTACGCGGCCGCTGTTAAGAAGTTGGGTCTGGTTTCATTTCGCATCTTTGGGGTCGAGTTTTGTCCCGTGTAAGAACTGCACACACATAATTTTTTTATTCAATTTATAGCAGTCATTCGGCAGTTATCTATCTATACATTTTGTCAATAAATTTTTGTCTCGGGATAAGCACAGCAAATAGCTTATCGCCCCTCAATTTATAACCAGCAGATAAACTTTTTTTACAGCAAATATTTTTTCCCTGTAAATAAAACAATTAGTACTAGAAATAATTCAAAACTAAGTATATATCAATAGTGTGAGTGTGATGTATTTTTTCTTAAAATGCGTCAAAAAATATGATTTGCTTATCAAAATATACTGATTGCACAACAAAAGTTAATAAAGTTTTAGGGCGATCCGACTTGGATAGGTTAGGTTAGAAGAATAGTTACAGTGTCACCAGAGACGCCCGCAGCAATGGACATGGGAACGGCAGCGGTCTCGCGGAATTAAAAAAAAAATCTAAATACGTAAGGAACTTTTTTGAACACCTTTCGATTTGAGATTTATAGATATCATATTAGGGATTCCAGACTTGAGAACAATATTCCAAGTGGCTGCGCACGTAAGCACAATTTCACATTTTTTTTTATTCCGCGGCCCAAGGCCGCGGCTGCTCTAACGTCCATTGCCGGGCGTCTCTGGTTCACACGCAGGAGGTATTTCCAGTGGCACCCGGCCGGTGGTTTTATGTCTGGAAAAGCGATATATAATAATGTCAGCAATAAACAAAACAAACAGGAGAGGCCCAAGGATTGATCCCTGGGGAACGCCAGACGGGACAGACCTCCAAGCTGACATATACCCGTGAAGGACTACAGCCTGTGTGCGGTTGTCCACATACGAAGAAAATCATTTGAACAGGTCTCCATGGATTCCTGCCATCATTAATTTCTTTAACAGCAGCGGTGGTCAATCCGATCAAATCATTTCTAATAATTAGTATATATAACAACCACCTGACCGCCATTATCCATGCCATTGGATATAAATTCATTGAAAATAACTAAATTCGACGTGGTTGAACTATTTCTCACAAAGCCATGCTGCTCCTCACCAAGGCCCGACTGCCGCATAGACATCCGTGTATACCACACTCTCAAGTACTTTAGAGAACAAACATACCTTCGAGGTGGGCCGATAACTTTCAACACCCTCTTTGAACACCGGGGTTACGAATGCAGATTTCCAAATATTCGGCACCACAACCCTCCGACAGAGACCTCTTAAATTAGAGACACACAGGCGTGACTAAGCTATCAGCACAGCGGACAATGAACATCGGAGGGATCAAATCAGGGCCACCAGTCTTTGAAAGGTCCAGACTTTTACGGCGTAACGTGCTACGCCGACGATACCCTCGTCACGGCGCGGGGTGCAACGTACCAGGAGGCAGCACTCAATGTCACGACGGGTATTGCTCAAGTCTTGGGTCGGATATCGCCATATCCGACCCTGGGACTGGAGGTGGCCTTGCACAAGCCCGAGGTTCTGTGGTTTCACAGACTTCGGAACGGTCCACCTTAAGGTTTCAGCATAAAAGTGGGAGGCGTTAGCATCAGCATCAAGCCCTCGATGAAGTACCTAGGGATCGTACTTGATAGCCGATGGAACTTCGGACCACATTTCCGAAGTTTGGTCCCCAAGGTGACGCAGGTCGCGCTTTCGCGACTGAAGCCCAAACTAAAGGGACCCATCGCTTCCTGCAGGAGACTGTACATGGGGATCGTGCGGAGTATGGCCCTATACGGGGCTCTCGTATGGGCGGAGAGATTGGCGGTCAAGGTGAACGTGACTCTGTTAATCACACCACTAAGAACCTTGGCCGTCAAAACAATACCGGGGTGCCGCACGTCTCCGGAGAGGCTGCATGTCTCCTAGCCAGGACCCGTCCATGGGATCTGCAAGTGAGAGCCCTTGCGTCATTGTTCCAATGGCGCAAGGAGGCGCTGGAGCGGGACCACAGGCCTGCGTCTTGAGAAATCGAGGACCAGCGGTCTCAACTCTGCCAGAATCTCATGGAGTCATGGAGGGTGCGACTTGAGCAACCCAAGTGGGGTACCACCATCATCGCGGCGGTAAGACCGATCATGGACGACTGGCTGCAGAGGCAGCATGGTGACCTCATGTATCGTGCGACGCAGATCGTTACCGGGCATGGATGCTTCGGTAGCTATCTGTTTCGCAGATATCATGAGGTCACACCCCGGTGTCAACACTGCGAGGTTTCCGGCGATGACACCGCACTGCACACGTTGGTGGAGTGCTCAGCGTGGGCGAGTCAGCGCTGGGATCTCATAGTTGGTCTGGGCGTGGATACCCTCTCGCTAGAGACCATGCTTCAAGCCATGGTCTCCAGCGGGAGTAGGTGGAACGCGGCCGTGTCCTTCTGCGAGCAAGTCATGCTCGCGAAGGAGGCGGCCGAGAGGGAGAGAGAGCGTACCCTCCCCGCCGAGTTCCGTAGTCAGTGGCAAGGACGCCGCAGACTAATCTACGCCCAAGACCATCGACCTCCATGATCGGGGCCTGAGGATGGCGGGATCGCCACCCGCCGTCCTTACAGAAGCAGGCTAGAAGGCTTGCGTGCTGTGAGGCAAAGGCCCAGATTCACTCACCGACGCGGGATAAAACCCTACCCCAACGACGCGGGATTCTCATCCCTACCAAACCCCCGTAGCGACCACAGAGGTGGTCAAAGTCCACCGGGCGCCACTGAAAATACCTTCTGTGTGTGAACCATAGACGCCTGGCAACGGACGTTAGAGCGACCGCGAGCTTGGGTCGAGGAATTAAAAAAAAAGTTCGTTGTTAATGGCATCGTAGTTTGCACGACAAACCCCGCCTATATATTTTTTATTTTTTTAAACTTTTATTTCAGGCAACTTAGACTAGTTACAGATCTTATAAACTAATCTACGGCCCATAAATATATACCTTAAAACTAAGAATACATAATAATATAAATATTGATTAGGCATCAAGGCCCATAACAATAAATACCTAAACCTAAAATACATATCTATACATAAAACTTAATTCGATGTCGACACGTTCCTTTGTGCCTTTTGTTCGGCGTTGTCTCTCGGCCTGCCCCGGAACCGCCGGAACACCACAACCCTCGGCCACAAGTCTTCTTTGGTGAAGGTTTCCAGAGCCATCGACGGCACACGCACCACGAACGACTTGAAGTTCACGTTGTGACGCGACTCCAAAGGCTCCACCCTCACGACGTACTTGGTCTTGGCTGTGATGTACTCCACGATGTCCTTGGTCTTTGTGGAGTGATGCAGGCGCGAGATATATAATGATGGGTTTATGGTGGGTATCAATGGGCACCACCAAACGATTTTCGATACAGTCAAGTACCGTGACAGTCATTAGAGAACACTAAGTCTAATATTCTACCAATAGCATTACGTACCCAGTTAAACTGAGATAAGTTTGATATTTGTAAAGTATTCATTCAGTCAGATATGGGGGCATGTTATGTCGTGTGGCAGTAGCTCGGCACTGCCTTGAGATGCAGTAGACCATTGTACCTTATTTGAGAAGTTAAAATCGCCAACAATAATAACGGTATCTAAGGGATGTGCAAGAATAAGTTTATTAACGCTGTTTATGAAATTGATCAGCTGCGTATTATATGAGTTACTTCTGTTTTCATTGCAGACGTACTTGCGGTCTAGATTTTTGTAGCTTTAAGGTCACCCACATATCATTAGACGAACTACGCCAATTTAACCTTTCAATTACGGTAAGTTCTTTCTTTGCCACCATCAAAACACCGCCGCCTTTTTTCCGTTTGGTACGCGAATAATTACGGTCACGCCTCCACAGCTGATAATTTCCGTCAAATAACTCACCATCAAAGAAACCCTCCGATAACCAAGATTCTGTAATTATGATAATATCATACGAATTGACACACACATTAAGATACAGGTTAGAAGTCTTAGTGCGCATAATATTAACAATATTAGCTATTGAAAAGTTCTGAGGTAACAGCATAAAGGTAGGTATTAATATGATAATAATTAAACAGCGTAAAAAGAAAAATACCGAGTTCGGGCGATTGTAACAATTAACTATGAAGGTAGAATTTAATCGCGTTAGGGAGGTATTTGGTTTGCACAGTCACGCAGTGTACGGCAAAAGGTATGTTTAGTGAGAATAAAAACAAGTTTTGAATATAGTAAAGACGCATCGAGCGAGTCGGGCGCAGCGTAAAACAATAATCAACAGTTATAAGACACATAGGACTTCTGAAAAATACAGCCGTAATACGAGTACTACTGGTTTAAGAAGGATTTTACTTCGACATTTAAGACTAACATAGCCACAACTAAAGAATGGTTCATTTCTTATACAGGCACAGTGCGACGACACAGAACCACAGGTAATACGTGTTGTCTTGTACACAATGGTGACAAGACAAGTGGTTCGTAAACTGCCGAGTGCTAATTCTTAAATCACAATAAAAATCGAGATAATAATAAAATTAACAACTAACTATACCAGCTTTTCCAAATCCTTCTCCGACCTGACCACAATTATAGGAGATGAGTCCATCTTCCTCCTTTTAAATTTAGTTTAGTGCCAATCGTATTTAGGATATAGAAGAGGTTATGTTGGCCTTCTGTGGAACCCCCTTTCTTTTCACATTGGACATCCGTGACCATTGATCCCTGTCATGGGCAGCCAACTCCATGACTTTGATCCGAGTCTGCAACCGGGACACCTCTCCCCGAGCCTCCTCCAACTGAGATACCCGCTGCTCCACGCCCCGCATTCTAACATCGAATTCGCCGAGGATCTCGCTAAACTGAGTTATTAGCGAGAACTTCAAGTCCGCGAGCTCAGTCCTCAAGACCAGTATCTCCTCCTTTAGGCCTTCCATGGGGGTCAGCTTTGACGAAAGTTTCGGATCTCCTCCAACATCAAAGATTCAGGGGTGGCATGTTTGGGTATCTTCTGTCTGTCCCCCAGCTTACGGTGACCAGCGTCACCAATGGTGGTGCAGTCGGCCCCAAAAGGCGCTGAACACATTCAAACTTCTAAAACATCTGAACACTAAAAATGTCATAAGTCAGTGACTCAACAAGAGAACAAAATAAACTCAACATACAAAAGTCCATAAAACGCTGAACACTAGTATTCCAAAAGTAGCTGAACACTAATATTCCAAAAGTAGCCGAACATCATTAACATCATAAGTGTATTAACAAATCATATTTTCAATGTTGTTGCCTGTTAATCTAATTTTGGTGTTCTTGATGTTACACGAATCCCGATCATGGAGGTCGATGGTCCTGGGCGTAGTCACGTCTGCGGCGTCCTCGCCGAACACTTCGGGACTCAGCGGGGAGGGTACGCACAATCGCCCTACCAGCCGCCTCCTTCTCGAGCATTACCTGCTCGCCGCGTTCCACTGGCTCCCGCTAGAGACCATGGCTCGTAGCATGGTCTCCAGTGAGAGCGTATCTACGCCCAGGCCCACAACGAGGTCCCGGCGCTGACTCGCTCATGCTGAGCATTCCACCAACGTGTGGAATGCTGTGTCTTCGCCGGACAATGAAAATGGAACTCCTGTTGACAAGTACTGCAGTGAACTCTATCCGTCAATGGTTTGTGGCAGAAATCGCACTCATGTAGTGTATTCCATTTTTACTATGATGTTATTGAAGAACATTTGAGAAACACCGGCACTCAGCTACTTCTACTTGAGTTGTTTAGCACAAAATAAACGCCCGATATGGAGTGAATAACGACGATAGTCGATCGAGAAGTTGTTGCTATTTATATAAAAAGAATATTAAAAAGTTATTTTGCAATTTGCTAATATTGTACCATCATGTGTAGTGAAATACTTAATTAGTTAACAAAACCCTTCAGCTAGATAGCTGAAGGGTTTTGTATACTAATTAATTATCTAGATAAGATTATCTAGAATTCTTTAGAGTGCAGTATAAAAGTTTCAATGGTTCCGCTGCAGCTTGCAATCGTAAATCATGGCTTCGACAGTGTTGGTGGTATTTCTTGGTTTTATTGCGACTGGCCTATCGTGTCAGCTGCCAGAAGTTTGTGACTCTCAGTGCAAAAACTTAACAACTTATATAAAGAGTACATCAGAATCTATCAGTACGACCTACAGATTACAATACCATGTATCACCGCCAGTCGGCTGGATGAACGACCCGAACGGCTTCATTTACTACAAAGGGAATTATCACATATTCTATCAATATTATCCCTACGCAAGTAAACCGGGACCAATGCATTGGGGACATTCAACAAGTCCCAATTTGGTTGATTGGACAACACAAATTACAGCTCTATTACCAGGCACAGAGGTATGTTTTTCTGGAAGCGCCTTGGTGTTGGGATCCACGTTGGTACTAATGTACACTGGTCACGTAGAAGATAATGGAACTATTGACGAGTCTCAATATTTAGCGTTCAGCGATAATGGAATTAATTTCATGAAATATGCAGGTAATCCAGTACTAAGATATTCTTCCAGTATTACTCCAGACTTTCGTGATCCTAAAGTGTGGAAGTACGAGAACTACTGGTACGTGGTGGTAGGTACCAAGACAACTATTGGAACAGGAAGAGTATTATTGTATAGATCTTCGGATTTGCTCAACTGGACTTACCTTAATGTTATCGGTGAATCAACGAATTCTACCCAAATGGGCTATATGTGGGAGTGTCCTGACTTTTTCGAGTTAAATGGAAGATACGTGCTTATGATGTCCCCTCAAGGTATAACAAAAGTTGGTGATAGGTACAAAAACTTGTATCAGACAGGATATATTTTAGGAGACTTCAGTTACAGCACTGGTACGTTCACTCCAACGACTCAGTTCCAAGAGCTGGACTATGGTCATGATTTTTATGCTACACAGACAACAGAAAATAATGGGAGTCGTATTTTAATTGCATGGTTTGGTATGTGGGGTAAGGAAGGATCTAATACAACACTGATGGAGTCTGCCGATGGTTGGGCCGGAGCATTAACTATATTCAGAAATATATCATTAAAAGGTGATCGTATATTGATGAAACCAGTAGACTCAATGACTAGTCTTAGGTCTAGTCAAACGAATCAGACACTTGTTGCACTGACCGGTGCAGTTATACTAAATCAAACCGGAGAGTTAATATTCCAGGCTAATTGGACAAATACAATTGAGTTACAGTTGACAGGTAATACAGGAGGTGGAAGTGTCACGCTAAAGTGGGATCTGACGAAAGTCGTTGTAGACCGAGCTGGAGATATTAGACAGGTGAATTGGACAGCAGCTGCAGCCGATTCATGGAGAATCTTCCTGGATACCAGTTCTGTTGAATTATTCTGTGGTGATGGAGATGTGGTATTTAGTTCAAGAGTCTACCCTCTAGGTGGCTGGAATGTGAAAAATTTAAGCCCACAGGCACTTGCTGTTCAGGTTTTCTCCTTAAGAAAAAGTGTGCCTTAAGTTTTTCTATTGCAAAATAATTATGGCAGCCACTGAGGTTGTAACCGAATCAACGCTATTATTTTTTGTAAATGTATTTTCTTGTTTTCTTCAATTATTTATCATCTATTCTATACTTATAATAAATCTGTAGAAGTGAAAATTCTGTACATTGGAAAATATCAAAAAAGTAAATGGCAGGGGGTGTTACTAGATCGACACCGAACCCAAAAATGTGATTAAAAAAATTTTTGTCTGTCTGTCTGTTTGTTCAGACATCACGCAATAACTACCTACCTAATCTTTAATATCCTGGGCACCTACTGGCTTACTTTTTATCTCGGAAAAGTATACAATAAAAAACAAACTTAATTTTGCGGTTCGATCCTTAGACCCGATTACTGCACCAACCGCAAATAATAAGTTTGTCGTAAGTTACGTCACCCGCAGTGGAGTTCACTAAGGGGCGCTGCACACGCTAATCTCAGAAACGGCTTAACCGATTTGAATTTGCGGTTTTCAGTAATGCGTTGTGGTTTAATCAACTTAACATTTAAGGTTTGGTTTTCAATCGGTTTGTAACGTTGGTGTGCTCAGACTGGCCTCACCTGAGATTAGTCACATGAACCCAGTCGTTGCACTTATCGCCCTGGTGGTCCTCAAAGACTTCCATGCGGCGAACCACGAGGACGCTTGCGCCCCACAGGGATCCCAGCCCGGTTGGTTATGAGGTCTGTGGGACGCGTGTTACAAGGTCTATATATATTAATAAAAGGTACTTACAGACACCTTATACAGTATACATCATTTATTATCCTAATAATGCACCATCTAGCTAACGCATGAGACGGGTTCGAAGTCAGATGGTGTGCAATGAGATACTATTTTATATAAACAAGAGGTAAAATCTTACATGCAAGAGCTTGTACAAGCTCGTTTAAAAGGTTTACATTAAATTACTAGGTGGAGAACTAACTATAGTGGTCTCCTCGAGATATTAAATCTACTTAAGAATTTACCCTACCGATCCGTACCAACGCAATAACTCCATAATATCAGTATTGATTGAAGTATGAGACAGGCTATTAATATAGCTCGAAATATGTAGTTGGCGAGATACAACCTCTACCAAAATTCTGCACTTATGTCCCCACCCCTTGGATCGTTGAGTACAAGCAATCTACTAAGACGCCACGTATAGGCGATCGGCAGAAAGGGAGGGCTAGGCCCCTACTGCCCTAGGAACCCCGTTCCTACACACGGACAGCGGCGACAAAGGAGGGGGACTGATTCCCTATTCTTAGGCGTACTTAACCACTTAACTGCAATCCGGGCCGCGCGTCCAGCCTTCTTCAGGACGCTCCGCCGAACCCTGACGGCGCGACGATGATCAGCTGCTGTCGAAGGCGCCGGGCACGAAGACTAGGTGTACAGCCGGGATCGCCGACTCACCCAGCTCCGACCGACGACGCCGTTTTAATATTAATATAGATTGATGTTGGTTGATTGCATGACGATGAAGTATGTTGTTGCAAGTTTGTTGCTGCCTGTTGTTGTTTGTTGTTGTTTCCCTCTGAAACACATGTGGAAATTGAATACCTAATCTAACGGGTGTCGACGCCCCAGCGTGCAGGTGTCGAAATACTTACCGCTATGTATATGAGTAGACTTTTATAACACCAAGTTTTAGAAAGAAATTAATAACGAATTATTTGCTAATATTATTATCCGGCGGCGCCCTGGGTTTATCCTTCCAGAAAGGGCGTACCCGGGTCGTCTGGAATTGAATGTGACAGCGATTTAAAAATAAAGAATTCGTATAAGTACGTTACGGTACTCTTAAAAACAAAGTACTTGAACTGTCTTGTCTCAATCTTATCAAACTTGTGTGATTATATAAAACAGAAAGTAACACTACATCATCTCAGTAACAATACATCACATCATGGCTCTCTTCAAAACGTTTATAATTTTGTGTTATTTAGCCACTGTGCAGCTCAAACTACTTACAGGAAGAAATACAGAACTAGAAGCATACATTGAAGAGAAAAAAGCAGAAATTAATCCAAGATACAGATTACATTATCATGTGGCACCTCCAGTGGGTTGGATGAACGACCCCAATGGATTCTCGTTCTTTAAGGGAGAGTACCATCTGTTTTATCAATTCTATCCCTACGATAGCCAATGGGGGCCTATGCATTGGGGACATGCGAAGAGTCCAGATCTAGTAGAATGGACACAATTACCCACTGCGTTAATACCTGAACAAGAAATGTGCTTTTCTGGGAGTGCAGTTGTGCAGGATGATAAATTAGTTATACTGTATACTGGTCGTGAAGTAAGTGATGTAGAGCCTTTCTTTAATGAGTCCCAATATTTGGCATACAGTGACGATGGAATAAACTTCGAAAAGTACGACGGTAACCCAGTCATACAAGACGCTCCAAATGGATCACCAGACTTCCGTGATCCAAAAGTATGGAAGCATGGTGATCATTGGTATGTAGTTATTGGAAGCAAAACTTTAGATGACAGAGGTCGGATATTACTGTACAGATCTCCTGATCTGATCACTTGGGAGTTTTTAAGTGTGCTTGGAGAATCTAATGAGGAATTAGGATATATGTGGGAGTGTCCTGATTTCTTTGAGTTAGATGGCAGATTTGTACTCCTGTTCTCCCCTCAAGGTATGACTCCATCAGGTGACAGATACAAGAACGTGTTCCAAACTGGATATATTATTGGCACATTTGATTATGAGACATTTGAATTTATTCCTGAAGTTGATTTCCAAGAATTAGATTTTGGACATGACTTTTACGCAACACAGACCTTCGAAGAGGATGGTAAAAGAATACTCATTGCTTGGTTTGGTATGTGGGAGACACCGTTTCCTGAGGCTGTTGATGGATGGTCCGGAGCCATGACAATTTTTAGAGAACTTGAATTAAGTGGTGATAGACTTCTTATGAAACCAGTGGAGACAATGATGAAACTCAGGGAAGAAGTGGCTTGGGACGGAGGACTAGACGAAGGAGTAAGAATTAGATTTGAAAAGACTGCAGAATTGTTTTTTAACGGTGATATAAATCAAAAAATCGAACTTCAAATTACTGGCAGTGATGGTGGAGATGTGGTTTTAATACAATGGGATCCAGAAGTGGGTAAAGTTGTAGTGGACTTGATGGGAGAAGTACGACAAGTGGAATGGTCACCGATTAATTCAAGAACATGGAGGTTCTATTTAGACGCAAGTTCAATGGAATTGTTTTGTGGTCAAGGCGAGGTGGTATTCAGCACAAGAGTATTCCCAGATGGAGATTGGGTTATAACAAATTTGAGTAGTCAATCTGTTCATGTCGTGGCGTATACATTAAGAAGAAGTGTTCCTGAATAACCTATTGTTTATTTATTTGGACTGTTGTCGATTTAAAGAAAAGTGTTAGCAAAAAAATGACCTGTAAACAAAACCAATTAAATTTATTCTATAAGAATACAAATAAATGAGATGAATCAAATGGACCAGTTTTTGTAGATTTGTGTACTTATTTTTTTTTATTTATTTATTCATTTATTATCAGGCTACGTCAGAAAAGTTACAGATCTTATATTAACTTATTCTACGGCCCATTGATGCATACCTTAAAACTAAAAATACTTATAATTATATATCTTAAATAATAGAACACTAAACTGTCGTTGTTTACACGGGTGTCGTGTTACACTTCGCGTAAGGTAACGTGCCGCGAAACCGTCTATACACGACACCTTTCGGCCAAAACTCTTCCTTAAGGAACACGTTGAGATGATGAGTCGGGACAGCGGCGGAGCAATTCGCCTTGTCAGCAAATTCCACTACTGGTGACGCAAACTCGCTCGGCGACGCAAAACTGCTAAGCGGTACATTTTGTTAACGTTCGCGGCATCCGATGACCGACTTGTAGAAATAGTGCTACGTAGTAACACTACCTCGGCCTGCAGCTCACCAATCGTGCGTTCTGACGCTTCCATCTTCAAGGCCTGTTTGTTTTCAAGGATGTGATATCCTTAAGCAACTTGATGACGTCGACGTGATCAAATGTCACGGGAGGCAATTTGTGTAAATTTTTCGCGACAAAAGCAGGCACGTCGTCCGGGTCGGTCACCTTCAGCAAGGTGACGATGTCCTGGATACTCTTCTCGTACCATCTCTCCGTCGAGGTGGCATCTCGTCGAGCTTACCCAGCGTCTGGAATAGTAGTCTCTTACTACTACTCACATCCTCTTCCTTGAAGTTGCTCTTGCAGATCTGCAGGATGCTAACTTCGTCCGTAGTGTCGATGGCATGCTGTATGAATGCCAACAACTCGTTGGCTATGAGCGTTTACGAACTCATAGAGACAGTGTTCGGCGGCGGGTATTGCATCACACTAATTAAATAATTAACTAGCTTGTACTAAGTACGAGTACGTCCGTACGTGAGGTCGGTACGACACGACTTATGTTTGGACTTTCTAGGCTGCCATCCTTTCTAGGCCGTGAAGGTTTTTAGTTGTATTTGTGTAACTGGCCCTTATTTATTGGACTTCTCTGAAGTATATCATCAGACCAATAAAGTAAGTTAGTCTTGCTATATAATTAACAACCCGGCTTGTTTGTGTCATTTTGCTTTATGTCAAATTTGTTTACCACAAGGTTATTGTGTAAACACAAAAGCTGCATGAAAAGAGTCGGTAGCATGAGCCATCTATTGTCACTCCCCGAAATGTCGAAGTCTGACGTTTCTCAAAACCAGGTGAATATTTTCTTATTGGGGATATTCGGATACGCACAATATTTTGTGCGTATCCGATTATCCCCAATGCGTTTGCGTTTTTATGCGATATCTCCAAAACCGTTAACTTTCGGCCGTACATTGGGGAGTTCCTTTTACTGCATCTGCCCTCCCCTACACCCTCCTGCCCGGAAGACATCGAATTACCCGTAACCCTAATATCAAAATTAATTCCTACCTCCCTAAGTCGATGACTTTGACGATGACTTAGGGAGGTAGCGAGAACGGCTCGAACTTTTTTGTTTGTTTGCTATCATCAGGAAAAGGTTCTTATAGGAAAAAACACTATTCCACCCGGGGGCGAACCGTGGGCATCAGCTAGTTTTATTGACCGAGTGAGCGAAGCTTCTGCATTTTCAGATTGGACAATTTTGCTTTCGTCCGTCTGTCTGTCTATTAAGTGTGTTCACGAAACTTGGTGCCAGTGTCCCTTGATTTAACAAAATATTTCTGTTTTTTTTTTATTGAGGGGATAATGTGGGGAACAGCCCAAATAATGTTTTCATGTTCGTGAGGTCCACTGTTGGAGCTACGCCTACCTAATTATATAATAACTAGTGATGAAGTAATGAAAATTGTCTAGCCTCTAAATGCAGACGCTTCGCTCCCTCGGTCAAATACTTATACGAGACCAAGTTGTTCGCCGAGTGTCACTGGGTATTCTTTCGAATGTGCACCTGTGGCGCCAGGCAATGGACGTAGAGGTGACCTAGTTGTTAGGGGCTCCTCCGGAAACACACCCGCGCAGAACACAATTCACCTCTACCCTGGGCCTGTTTCTGCTAAGAAAAGATTAACACATGACTGATTCAGCAAGGATTCGGCTGAATCAGTCCCGGGTCTCCCGGGCCACGTAGGTGAATGCGATATCTACGCCAACGAAGTAATTAAACATTTTTTTTTTACTATCGCAGAAATCGAAAATACTTAACTCGTCACATTTACTGACAATTTAATAGTCATAAATTTTTTATGTGTTGTCTAGTACCTACCTACTATTCTCTATCCTGTGGTGTTGTCTAAAACGGGTCCAGGTCACTATTTCGAAATTCTTAGTTCGAAGAAACATACGTAGAATTCTTTTTACTTCGAAAATCTTTCGTTTGATTTTTTTTTGGTGCGAACGTCTTTTCGACGACCCTTAGTTTGAAACTGAACAGTAGTCCAGATGACTTTTGTGCCAATAAAATTGATAATATATAACTACATTTCAAAAAGTTCAATACCTGCATCGAAATAAAAGTAAAAAAAATTGAACCAAATTTTTTTGAATTAAAAACATCCTATATATTGATGCTGTTTTTTCAAATAGACGAGGTGCAACTTTATCGGGCATTGTTTATCAGCCGCACGCCATTGAGAACTGCCGGGCGCCACTGGGAAATCTTCCGAAACCTGAGGCGCCCGGCAATGGACGTAGGCGTGGGAGCGGCATTAGTACGCGGACTTAAAAACAATAAAATAAAAGAATGCATTATTTCATCAAAGTCGGATGGCAGAGAAAAAAGTTGTCGCCTTATAATATAGCAGGTATCTTTTTTTTTTTTTTTTTTTGTAATTCCGCGGCCGAAGGCCGCGTCCGCTCTAACGTCCGTTGCCGGGCGTCTCTGGTTACTAGCAGAGGGTATATCCAGTGGCGCCCGGCGGACTTTGACCACCTCTGTGGTCTCTGCGGGTGTTTGGTCGGGACGAGAATCCCGCGTCATTGGGGTCGGGTTTTATCCCGCGTCAGTGAGTGAATCTAGTTGCGTGCTATGGGGCAAAGGCCCCGCAGCACGCAACCCTTCTAGCCTGCTTCTGTAAGGACGGTGGGTGGCGATCCCGCCGTCCTCAGGCCCCGATCATGGAGGACGATAGTCTTGGGCGTAGTCGCGTAGTCTGGGGCGGCCTGGCCGCCGACTACGGAACTCGGCGGGGAGGGTACGCTCCCTCTCCCTCCCGGCCGCCTCCTTCGCGAGCATGACTTGCTCGTAGAAGGACACGGCCGCGTTCCACCTACTCCCGCTGGATACTATGGCTTGAAGCATGGTCCCCAGCGAGAGGGTATCCACGCCCAGACCCACTACGAGGTCCCGGCGCTGACTCGCCCACGCTGAGCACTCCACCAGCGTGTGGAGTGCGGTGTCGTCGTCGGAAACCTCGCAGTGTTGACACCGGGGTGTGACCTCACGATGCATGCGAAACAGATAGCTACCGAAGCATCCATGCCCGGCAACCATCTGCGTCGCACGGTACGTGAGGTCACCATGCTGCCTCTGCAGCCAATCGTCCATGATCGGTCTCACCGCCGCGATGAAGATGGCACCCCCCTTGGGTTGCTCAAGTCGCACCCTCCATGACTCCATGAGATCCTGGCGGAGTTGGGACCGCTGGTCCTCGATTTCTCGAGACGCAGGCCTGTAGTCCCGCTCCAGCGCCTCCTTGCGCCATTGGAACAATGACGCAAGGGCTCTCGCTTCCAGGTCCCATGGAGGGGTCCCGGCTAGGAGACATGCAGCCTCTCCGGAGATCGTGCGGTACCCCCGTACGGTTCTGACGGCCAAGGTTCTAAGTGGTCTGTTTAACAGAGTCACGTTCCCCTTGACCGCTAACCTATCCGCCCATACGGGAGCCCCGTATAGGGCCATACTCCGCACGATCCCCAGGTACAGTCTCCTGCAGGAGGCGTTGGGTCCCTTTAGGTTGGGCATCAGTCGCGAAAGCGCGACCGATGCCTGCGTCACCTTGGGGACCAAACTTCGGAAATGTGGTCCGAAGTTCCATCGGCTATCAAGTACGATCCCTAGGTACTTCATCGAGGGCTTGATGCCGATGCTAACGCCTCCCACATTTATGCTGGAACCTTCGGGTGGACCGTTCCGAGGTCTGTGAAAACACAGAACCTCGGACTTGTGCAAGGCCACCTCCAGTCCCAGCTGCCGTATCCAATAGCAGGTATCTTATGTTTTGTCATCAGCCAGTAAAATATAAAGTATTTTATTCACAGCCTGTATTTTTAATGTAGGTAAGTTAACGGAAAAGCAAATGTTAAGTTTTTTTATTGCTAATAACAGTTTAGTGCTGATAGAAAACCATGGTACCTGCGCTGGGTATATTTTGCAGAATCTTCAGTTCGTAACGAATAGTTGAATTGCGTGGTGTCCAACGCGTTAAAGGTACCTGCTAAATTTTTAGTTTTTACCATAAGTTTTATCAAAATTGGTCCAGCGATTTGAGCGTGAAGCAGCAGATAACCACCGCAGAATAACAGTCCACCCATTCGGTGACCCAGCTAAAGCGAAGGAGAAACATCGTGATAGTTTAGTGGGTAGTGGATAGTTTAGTCGAGTCCCTGGAAATCCCATACGAAGCTGTCCTGCCATCCCCCGCTGTAGGCATGGCAAAGTGTGTAAATGCATTCCACAAACCATATATACTTGGTTCTATAAACATATCTCCAACGGCTGTTGCATGGTTTCGTAGTTACTTGTTTGGTCGCCGGCAGCGTACACGCGTTGAAGAATCTTATTCTTCATGGTGCGGCACGACGGCTGGTGTACCACAAGGTGGCGTGTTATCTCCCTTACTCTTCGCAATTTTTATAAATTCCATTTCCAATAAACTAATTTCGTCCTATCACCTTTACGCTGATGATACAATACAATACAATATAACTTTATTGTACACCAATATAAAAAGCATAACAAATACAAACAGGTTTTATAATGTACAAATGGCGGCATTATCACTAAATGATTTGCAGATTTATTCACAAGCTCCGTCAAATCAACTGACAGAGGCCTTTTGTGCAATGAATAAGGACCTTGAACGTATCTCTGAGTGGAGTATAAATTATGGTCTTACTGTGAACCCAAACAAGACACAAATAATACTTATTGGCAGTCAAAGGTTGGTTGCCAAAGTGGACTGGTCACAGTTGCCACAGATAGTTTTTGCAGGAGCTTAATTACTAGTGAATAACAGTGTAAAGAACCTAGGTATTCACATAGACCAGACGTTCTCATGGGGACTTCAGCTTCAGGAAACCAGTCGCAAACTCTTTGCTGTGGTGGGATCTTTGAGACGACTGCGAAATTTCCTACCAATCTCCACTAAAACTGCTCTAGTCCATTCCCTTCTTCTTCCTATTTTAGATTACGCCGATGTCAGCTATCCTGATCTTACCGAAGAGCAACTGGATAAACTTGAGCGCCTTCAAAACTTTTGTATAAGATTCATATTTGGCTTGCGCAAATATGATCACGTATCTGAATTTCGTAACAAACTCAAGTGGCTCCCCATTCATCTTCGCAGGAATACACATATTTTAGCCTTACTTTATAACATTTTGTTCCATCCTTTTACTCCCACCTATCTCAAGGAACGCTTAAACTTCCTCTGTGACACACATACGAAATCCTTGCGGTCATCCGAGAATTTGATGTTGGAGATGCCAATCCACAGTACCATCTTTATGGAGAAATCGTTCACTATAAAAGCCATACGACTGTGGAATGCATTACCTTTGGATATTATACGGGCTCAAACCATAAACTATTTTAGAACGAAAGTGAAAGATCATTATTTGTTATCTACCGCTCAATAGAATGTTTTGTTTGTCGTATTATGTATAATTTCCTTTTTACCTATACTTGTACTCAATTTACTCTTGTAATTGCACCATCATCCACATGTGCGTAACCTCATTCCAGTCCATCCAAAGGTTGCCTGGAAGAGATCGCTTTAAGCGATAAGGCCGCCCATTGTACATTAATTGCTATAATCAATTGTTAACTTTGTTTGTTTACTATTATGTTGGTGTACAATAAAGAGTTTTCTATCTATCTATCTATCATATCGTTCTAAAACCCAAATTGGGACATTAAATACTTCCAGACTTCAGCATCATGGTAGTGGCAGAGATGCTAGCGCAGATGCGCAAGGAACAAGTGGCCCTACTTGGTTTAACTTTACTGGAGCTAACCGGGTGGCTGTTCCCACCACCAGCACAATTAACAGGTAATTACAGGTAGTGTTTTGAGAGCGCCGGTGCCTATGTCGTCCTCACCTGCATGCGGTGCACCTGCAGATGGTAAGTAACTCGAGTACGCCACTAAAGGAGTAACTCGACCACCGTGGAATTCTATTAAAATGGGTAGATAATATATGACAGGAATCATAAATAAATGGTCATCCACATTTCCACATTTGACTTCAAAATTGTAAAAAAGAACCATGATGCACTTACTCGAGCGCGTCAGATATTAATGTTGTTACGATTAATGCCCCAATACGTGTCTGATATACATAAATTTGACGATTTACATGATAGCCACGAGAGAGAGGATAACACACACACATAAAGGGGACAAGCCATTGCCGTCACCGGGCACACATGTAATGAATTATGTTCAAAATGGCCGAATGAATTTAATAAAAAGTAGCAGCTACTTATATTGTAATTTTGAAATAAATTGAAACTCGTTGTTGTCTTACGATGAAATGTTGGTTAAAGGTAACAAAATCGTACGTGCCAGCCGCTATGACACATACAATTAAAGTTTAACAGGTCTCGGACTCGCACGGAGAGAATAAATAGCAAAAAATAAGTGACCCTAGCGCGTCAGATTTGTGTAAAGGGTTCAGTTAACCCTATAGATGCTCCAATTGCTTAATCTGACGATTTGGTATTGACGCGAGGTCTTAGTCGAGCGAGTCAGATTTGCATCCCCTGTCTAAAAACTCAGGACGCGGATCGAGGATCATTTGAGTCTCGGTGTCGATATCGCTGGTTGTCAAAAGTACTATTGGATTCCAATAGTACTTTTGACGACTGTTGGGATTGGCATTGAGACTCGAATGATTGTTGCCAACGCTTACTATTTTTTGTTTCTTCACATAGTCTATTATAGGGATTAGGGAAAGAAAAAAATATACCTGGATCTTAATTGACGTTTTTATGATCTTGGGCTCGTGAACATTGTCAGATTATATTTTTACCGTAATTGTGGTATGATTACCTCTAAAATAATAAAGCAACTGCGCTCGAGTAAATCAAGACATCGATTTTTGTTTGCAACTTTGCCATCATTCTACACCCTTATTTTACGCTCAAATCGTCAAATGTAAAAACAAGTCCAATGATCGATGTCGATTGCCACATTTTCCATTATAGGATCAGCAAAGTTGCTGGCGAAAAGTGGGCGAATAATATGCCCTAGCCAACAGCAAACAGTGTAAACCAACGTGATTATTTATTAACTAGTGGTCGCCCTATAGTCGAACAGTAGATCTCGCGAACATTAAAAAACATTTTTTAACCCCCCTATAAAAAAACTGAAACTAAAATATTTTTTGAAAAACATTTAAACGTTATTTGATCTTATTTACCCCAGTTTCCCCGCCAATCCAAAAAATCTCACGACAAAAAAAATTATTAAATCAAGGAACAGTTGTGCAAAGTTTCTTTAAGATCGGATAAAAACTGTGGCTGCTAGCCCGGGACACACATAGACGGACGAAAGCAAAATTGATCAATCTCGAGATGTAGACGCATCGCTCGCTCGGTCAATTAATCATACGGTTTTGTTCAGATGATGATAGTTTCGACTATATAATCATCGGAGGGGGCACAGCTGGCAGCGTCATTGCTACTAGGTTGGCCCAAAAAGAGTACAATGTCCTTCTGGTTGAGGCTGGGCCAGATGCTCTGTATGAGGCCACGGTAAGTCGAGAAACATATTTTTAACTACTACTGGTCACCCAATGGTCGAACAGTTAACCTCGCGACCATTAACACATAATTCCCCCTCAAACAAAATAATCGTGACTAATTTCTTGAAGATCAAAAATACTGCTAGCACGGAACTCACATACAGACATACAGACATAAGCAAATGTCCACTCTCGAAATGTTGATGCTTCGCTATATTCGCTCGCTCGGTCAAGGGCGGGGATACAAAAAAACGATATTTTTTTTTATGCATAATACTAAATACACATAATCCATGCAAAGTTTCATCTTTCAAGCACCAACCGTTTGGTAGGAAAGTCGAGGATGGACAGACCGACATGATAAAACCATATCATCGACTGATTCGGTGGCGTGCCCACCCCAGCTGGATGAATGATTCAGTTTTGACTGCTTCGGTGGCGTGGATGGTAGTGCATCCGGATTCGACGCCAGCATCTCGGGTTCGATTCCCGGTCGGGACAAACTTTGTAAGAAGACAGATACGTTTGTACTGAAGTCTTGATGTTTCCCATGAATAATATGTAGGTATTTACAAAAAAAAATGTATATAAGTATTTATATCAGTTTATCTAGTACTCATATCACAAGCTCTTCTTAGTTTGAGACTAGATGGCGTTGTGTGAATTGTCCTAACATATTCATTTATTATTTATTTATTATTATTTATATGGATTCCGAGATTTGAACTATTGAACCTTAAAAATTATAGAATAGAATAAATTACACCTGAACAAAACTGTATTAATATGTAAGTACTCTTTTTTATTTGCAGCAACCAAAGCTGTCTGTCCTATTGACAAACTCACGCTATGATTGGAATTATACCTCGACTACCACCGAGAAAGACAACAGCTTTGAGTGTCAAGTTGATAAAGTTGTCAAACTTGGTATAGGCAAAATGCTTGGCGGTACTGGAGAGTTAAACACCATGGTTTATTCCCGCGGAAATCCTAAAGATTTTGATAGTTGGTACGAGTTGACCCAAGATCCCATTTGGAAATACAATAATGTACTTCCCTATTTCAAAAAATCTGAAAAGGTTACTGATACTGCCATAATGAACTCAACTCAAAGTTGTAAGTTTGGTAACAAGGGGTATATAGGAGTAATAAGAGCTAAAAGTAGTTATACTAAGGTAGTTTTGGAAGGTTTTCAACAGGCTGGTAATAAAATTATCCCTGATATAGACGGGAATAGACTCGGCTATTCACAGACTCTCTATACAATTAATCGAAACCTCAGACAAGGATCTGGGACTAGATATCTAAAACGTGTCACTGATAGCCGCTACTTGGCAGTAGCTAAAAACACATTGGCAACCAAAATAATTTTTCATGCGAATAAAACGGTCGCAGGTATACAATTAATTACTGATGATAATAGAAATATTATTGTTAAAGTTAGAAGAGAAATTATTGTGACTTGCGGTGCAATAAAGTCACCACAGCTTTTAATGCTGTCAGGGATTGGTCCAAGGGAAATTTTACAAAAATTCGATTTAAAAAGCATTTCCAATCTGCCTGTTGGTAAAAATCTTCAAGATCATGTTACAGTTTTTGTCGCCCATAACACGAATAGAAGTATAGAAAATAGCACATCGAAAGACTATTTTGACCGTGCAAGTGGTTTTCTAGGATACGCGTCTGTAAGCAAGAGCAAGAATTCGAAGACAGTTCCGGATTATGCTGTGGTTGGATCTACTATCCAAGCTTTGGAAATTTTAGTAGCAAAATGCACACTTTCGTTTGAGTTCCAACCAGATATGTGTGATAAACTTTATGAAGCAGCTAATAATAATCAAGCCATAGTTTCTTTAATTATATTGCTACACGGACACTCTCGAGGACAAGTATTACTTCGGAGCACTGATCCTAAAGACCCACCTGAGGTCATTCATCCAGGTGTAACTGATGAGCGTGATCTTAATAGTCTAGTCGATTACGTATCTAATTATTTGAAAGTGGAAGATACACCAGCTTTTAAATCTATGAGAGCTGAACTGATTGATGTGACATGCCAAAAATGTAATAAAAGCAAGAAACGTGACGTGAGTAAAAGCAAGGAATACTTGAATTGTTTTGTAAGATGTATGATGGTCGGCATAAAGTCTTACGCTGGAACTTGCAGTATGGGGACTGTGACAGACAGTAGATTGAGAGTGAGGGGAGTATTTGGATTGAGAGTTGCCGATGCCAGTATCATGCCAACTCTCGTGTCAGGAGTCGCCTATAATACAGTGGTTATGATAGGTGAAAAAGCAGCTGATATTATTATCGAAGATGCTGGAAAACAATACAATTCAATGGAACATGAGATGATTCGTCCTGATCAAATACAAAATATGCCACACTAGATATCAGTCTTATTATTTAAATTTATCATCACACTGAAAGCAACGAGTATTGCACATTTTGCATAACCGCCTCTAGCTATATCTTTATGTAGGCTGAAGAATTAGTTTAAGTAAGTACGTAATTTTATCAATACACACAAAGTTCTTCAGCAAAAAGGTGACAGGCCAAATGTGAAATCCCTTGACTCAAAAATTAGTACCTCCTTGGTACCTGCTCGCCAACACCACATAACATTCTTATCTGGGGCGCCCACCAATGGACGTAGGGGCGGCCGCGGCCTTGGAAACAGACAGAGTGCGTGTCGAACCACGCATAAGATAGGGTTCCGTAGTTACCCATAAAAGCCTCTATAACTCCTGAACTAACAGAATAATACCATAAGTTATACTCGTAGTTTCATTACATGGACTACTTATTTCATACATGGACATGGATCATGATTTTTTTTTTGGTTCTTCAAACCAGCTGTTTAGATTTTAAAGGGGGCTCTGTTTTTGCAAAAATATGCTCTTCAAAGCTAAATATCTCGCAAGCGGGTACTTAAATAAAAAATCGTCTTAGCAACCAGTAAATGTTTTTAAAAGACCTATCTAATGATACCCCACACGATGGAGTAGACGCGAGAGTTAAATATCATCTCATCCCCACTTTACGTGTAGGGTAAATAAAATTCTGAAAAACATTTTACAGAATTTTATTTTAGCTTTTTGTCGGCGTAGTAGCAAATATACATATCCATGCAAAGGTTCATGTTTCTAACCCTTACCGTTTAGGAGAAAAGGCCGAGGACGGACGGACGGACATGACAAAACTATTAAGTGTTCCGAGACTTTTACTACGGAACCCTAAAAAGGTACGTATCTACTAGAAAAGCACTTTTGCAGCTCGCCAACTGCTTTTGTGACGTTGTCAGTTCGAACAGTTGCTACCAGAGACTTGGGATGGCGCTCGCTTCGTTCCCTTAATAGACCTACAGTGCGTGGGAAAGAGAAGTTCGGAGAAGTCATCATCATTCGAACATTGCCTATGAGTAATAAAGATAGGCGATGACGTACTTTTATCTATGTGTGTCAGTGTCAGTGCCAACAAATTTCCGTAGTTTTCAAAATAACAAGAAGATTATCTATCTTGTAAACTGGCGAAAATTTGATTTATAAAATATAAGCGAATCCTTGTGTTGTTTTCAATAAAAGTGTATTTAAGAGCCATGGTGTCTTGTTGTATAAGTAATTGTAATGTGATCAAAGTCGACAATCCAAATAATTACACGTTTCACAGGTAAATACAAAATTTTCCAGCAATTCTTAAATAACAGATATTTGTTTATGTCTTGTATTTATGAAATAAGTAAAAAGTTCTAATCATAGTATATTGACTACCCTTGCATTGTGCAGTAATATTTTCTATTCACAATGAAGAATTAATCTTAAATAACGTAAAATAGAAGAAAGTCTTTTTACGATAGGGCTTGAACACCTGATGACGTCACGATTATCGATATATCGGTAAACCATGTCAAATAGAAGTATAATGTTATACGTTCCCGCCTGTTTTTCGGAATGATTATTTTAGATTAGATTAGACAAATTTTTATTTGGATTTCATAAAATCATAACATAGTATAAAACAAAGTCTGTCCGCCCCTCCCTATGTAAGCATAGATCTTTAAAACTACGCAACGGATTTTGCGATGCGGTTTTCACCAATGCATAGAGTGGTTCTGAGGAAGTTATATAATTTGTCAAGCAAGCGAAGCCGCGGGCGTTTGCTGTTAAACAAATTTTTGTAAAGGTAATGATTCTTAAACATAAAATAACTGTTACTGGCAAATACGATAAAGAGCATTTTAAGTTTATTGATAAAATGTGAATCAAGAAAATTACGATACTCTACGCTGTAGAGTAAATATTGATGACATATTTTAATATTTTTAAGGTTTCCTCTCAATTCCCAAATGCGTGATAAATGGACACAAATTGATTCTTAAACATAAAATAACTGTTACTGGCAAATACGATAAAGAGCATTTTAAGTTTATTGATAAAATGTGAATCAAGAAAATTACGATACTCTACGCTGTAGAGTAAATAGTGATGACTAATTTTAATATTTTTAAGGTTTCCTCTCAATTCCCAAATGCGTGCTCTTCCCCCCGGATCTCTGAGGAGTTCAGACGCTTCCAATAATAAACCACATTTAAAATAAAATATAAATTTAAATCAAATTATCGTAAATAATTCATGTTAAAATAATAGGAGTGCATAATCGTAAGGATATTATCACTACGCTGCAGCTAATAATAGTGACGTCATCGCCAGCAACACTGACGCCCACTGCTTTGGTGACGCCTCCAGCAGAGGTGTGTTCCATTCCAAGCTAGCGGCCAATCATACAACGCACCAAAGGGGCGGATCAACAAATACCAATTAGGTAAGCAATCTTGCTGCTAATACCTAAACGTACACTCAACTATCTACGATCCGGTTTGGACTCTGCTAGCCTGGTACTTGATGAATTATTTTATGATATACAATGCCGCTTAAGAGAACGCAAACAAAGTCGACTGCGAGTGTAAACTCTGTTAAAAATAAGCCCGCGGAGATACTTCTAACCCAGTCGGAGCCCGCTGTACACACGGACACTGTTTTGAATAGATCTGCTTCGGACTCTGACTTGACTCACGTCCTACCTCTGGACTATATATCACAACGGAAGAAGAGTGATAGGGACCAGTTGGATGAGTCCTTTCTTACCCAAATGTCTGATTTTAAGGAAGAAATGTGTAAATTAATGACTTCAAATTTCGCTTCGCAAGCTAAAGAGCTAAGACAGTTGAACACCGCTATTAAAGAAATTCAGCAATCGAATCATAATATCGAAAACACAGTTTCTTACCTGGCTGCACAAAATGAAGAGTTTAAGCAAAAAATTGTTGACCTGGAGACCCAAGCAAAAAAGGACAGACAATATATTACTGTATTGGAGAATAAAATAGAGGAATTACAAACGGGGACTCGCAAATCTAGTTTTATAATTAAAAATGTCCCGAAAATGCCAAATGAAAACAAAGAAGACCTTATTCAAAGGATTATGAGCCTTTCTCAGACTCTGGCCTGCAACATATCTAGATCGGATTTAAATGACATCTACCGGTTAAAACCGAAATCTACCGAAATAAAAAACCCTACTATAGTAGTGGAAACTAACTCGACTTTACTGAAGAATGATATTATTAAATCAACAAAATCATTCAATGTCAGGCACAAAAGTAAACTCTGCGCGAAGCACTTGGGAATTAAAACAGAAGAGGATACCCCAATATACATAACTGAGCACCTCACCCCAAAGGGCGCCCGATTGTACTTCTTGGCACGCGACCTGGTAAAGTCGAAGAACTATAAGTTCTGCTGGACCGCGTATGGAAAGGTGTACGTGCGGGAGAATGAACAATCGTCAATTATAACGATTACAAATGAAAATCAAGTACACCAACTAGCTACATCTCAACATCCAAGTCTACGAGCTCTTTGACTACGGGCAGTGTACGAAGTCGTGCGAAGTTGTTTTCACACATCCATTAAGGGTATTTTATTGCATGCTATTATTACTCACATCATACCTAAAGTTAAAAAGTTAATGCTACCTTTTTTATGTTCACTACTACTATCTCAAATTGTTGTCACTGTTTTCGACACTTTACAAAACTTTAACACTAGAACACACATAAGCTACCACATGCTCCACTTACCATTTATACTACACAACGTACCCATACACACACACAAACACCTCCCACATCAATCTAATTTAAAATTCTGCTACTCTGGTATACTGAGTAAATGGTTTGACATTAACCAAATAACCGTAAAATATAGTCATAATATGTTTTATCTCCGCAAAATAATAGGTATACATAACCCTAACTTAGTAATAATGAACTTTCTTTTTGTAAAAAAAATTAATGGCTGACACACTTTATAACATGAACATGGTAGACGATGTTAAAGTCGCCCATGCTGTGGAATGCGAAACTAGTGAACTGTCCTCGTACAAATCTTTTAAACGAAATGACCTCACAATAATATCCCAAAACATATGCAGTATATATAAAAACTTTGATGACTTACTGGTAACATTGTCTAGCATTCCAGTTGAGGCAGACATCTTAGTCTTAACCGAATGTAGACTAAGCACCGCCAAACCTATACCTCAACTTAATAACTACAGTTCTTTCCTTACTACTTTCCAGTTCAACCAGAATGATGGGGTAGTATTGTACGTAAAGAAATCTTTACGACCTAAAGTAAAAGAAATTAGACTTACCCAGGCTTCCTGTCTACAGTTGGATATACTTAATAATACAATAATATGTATATACCGCTCTCCATCTATCGCTAACGCAGCAGGTTTCATAGACTCGCTATCACTTCACTTAGAAACCTTAAAGACTAAGAACAACATCATTTTAACAGGTGACATTAATATTAATATTAGACTCAAGTCAGAGGAACCCAGCCAAGAATATAATAATAGGATTAATTATTTGAGTACTCTTTCCGGATATGGTATTTTGGCTGGTCATACACTACCTACTAGAAAAATAAATTGCCTAGATCACTTTATGCTTAAGGTCAATGCAAGTAAACATTCAGCATTTATTGCTGTATTAACAACTACCATCACAGATCATTTTACTACCCTTTTGACTCTATCTAAATCGAAATTTGAAAGCCCTATTAATAAAACAAAATCAAAAATAGATTTTTCGAAGTCTCTGGAATTACTTCAACAAAAAGATCTGTCTAAACTTCTAACTTATAACGACCCTAATCATTTAACACAAAGTTTGCTACAAAATATAACTGAATCTATTAATGCCAGCACGTCAAATGTCGTAATCCCTAAGAGCCAACGCACTCTAAAGCCGTGGATTACTCCTGGCATTTTACGATGCATCAGACATAGGAACAAACTTCAAAAAAGATCGAGACAAGAAAGTTATAATGAAATCCTAAAGATAACATATACTCGTTATAGGAACTATTGCAACAACCTTACTAAAAAACTCAGACGAAAATATGAAAAGGACTTAATAACAAATTCAATAAACAATAATAAACTTTTGTGGAAGAATATAAAACAGATTACTTACAGCAATAAACCACGTGATGATGCCAAAGAATTAATTGCCCTAAAAAATAATTCTCTTGAGTCCTTAAACTTTACTAATAATTACTTTGCAAACGTAGGGAAACATCTCGCTCTTGATATACAATCTAGTGCCCAATCAACCCAAAGCTCGGATGACACTCTGACAATGAGCATAACACCACAAACTAACTCATTTGTCCTATTGGAAACTGATATGACTGAAGTTGAAACAACTTTAATGAGTCTGAAATCTGGTAGTGCTCCCGGCTGGGATAATATACCTATCAGTTTCCTAAAACTAGCAAAGAATGAACTTATTCCCATCATTACGCATCTCATGAACCTTTGCTTTCAACAAGGTATTTTCCCCGACCTATTAAAAAAATCTATTATAACCCCAGTTTTCAAGTACGGAGCCAGAGATGAAGTTGGTAACTACAGACCGATTGCAGTACTTCCTGCAATATCAAAAATACTGGAGAAACTCCTAAATTCAAGGCTTATGGGTTACCTGAACCGATACCAACTGCTATCCCACTCGCAATATGGTTTTAGACAGGGCAAATCAACTGAAGACGCAGTCATGTCACTTACCCAGACAGTGACAGAACTGGTGGACAGTGGACAGAAATGCTTATCAGTATTTCTGGACCTGAAAAAAGCCTTCGACACTATTTCTGTCTCCACACTTTTGCGAAAACTGGAAAACATTGGTCTCAGAAACACTGCCCTCTCACTATTTAAAAGTTACCTGTTGGGAAGGACACAGAGTGTCAGAATAAATGGCTACACCAGTGGTGATGTGATGGTGTCCTACGGAGTGCCGCAAGGAAGCGTGTTGGGGCCCACACTGTTTCTAATTTATATTAACGACCTCTGCAATATGAAAATCAACAACGCCAAAATTCTTTCCTATGCTGATGACACTGCATTGATATTTAGTGGGCATAACTGGCCTACTGTAAAACTAAATGCAGAGAAAGGCATGCGCTTAGTTGCTAAATGGCTAAAGGACAATTTACTAACACTTAATACTGCAAAAACTAACTACATATGTTACAGTATTCAAAATATTACTCAGCCGAATGCAGACTTCAAACTGGCCGTTCATTCGTGCAACCAACAAGGTACCGCATCGTGTGATTGTCCCACCATCCATAAACTGGCAGAAGCTAAGTACCTGGGAGTGATCGTTGATCAACGTCTGTCCTGGTATTCACACATAGATCTGGTTACAGCCAGAGTAAGGAAATTCATCTGGATCTTTAAAACTTTGAGACACGTGGTTCCTAGGAAATCTACGGACGCTAAAAACAGCTCTAGAGATCTTCTTACGGAGTTGTATAAGGCACTAGCGCAATCAGTAATAACCTACTGCATTCCCATCTGGGGAGGGGCATGTAAAACCAAAATATTGGAACTTGAACGTGCTCAAAGGGCTTTATTGAAGGTTATGCACTTCAAAAAAAGGAGATTTCCAACAACGGAATTGTACCGCGTCAGTGAAGTGTTGTCAGTGAGAAAACTGTATGTTCTTCTTACTATATTAAAAAAACACAAAGGCACGCCATACTGCCCTGATTCTGTTATAAGAAGAAGAAAAAGCACACTACCTCGAACATACACTAGAACTGCATTTGCGAGCAGACAGTATGGTGCCCGGTCAGGCTACCTATATAATAAAATCAATAACGAACTTCACATATATTGTAAAACAATACGAGAAAATAAAAAACAAATTGCAAATCGCCTAGCAACACTGAGTTATCAGGATGTGGAGGCCCTATTAGAACACCCAGCTTAAAAAACGTACACAAATACACTCCATGCATACACCATACAATCACCATAATACACAAACACACACACACACACACACACACACACAAACAAACACACACACATATCTACACATGCATTCACTGCACATTCTTGAGCATAGAATCCTCATTGTTTGTAAACCAAAAAATATAATCTGCATAGCTGTGGAAGAGCGTGATCACCTGTCACAGGCATTCTTTGCCTAAAAGGTGACCACGGTCAATACTCTTATAATGTAAACAGGTTAATGAACAATAAATTATTATTATTATATTATTATTATAATTCCCAAATGCGTGATAAATGGACACAAATTGCAGCTAGACAAAACTGGACTCCTAACATAAACTGCTCTGTTTGCAGTAAACATTTTGAAAAGAAATGTTTTATACAGCGGAAATGCCGTCGCGTTTTACTTAAATATTGTTAAGTACCTTTAAAGTTAAATGTGTCAAAAATGTTATCTAAAAAGAAAGTCTACCGTCCTTGATAATAGGGAAATTAACCAATTGAGGGTTTTAAGGTATGTAAGTATTAAGGGATTGTAAGTAATTGTGCTGCTAGTCGAACTCTCATTCTTTAGTTTTAAACTTTAAACAATCATCAAAATCGGTTCACCCAATTGAATGCTGCGAAGTAACAAACATAAAAATACCGTCAAATTAAGAACCTCCTCCTGCATTCGTCTAAAGCATCGTATAAAATGATGTGTGGTTCAGCGTGGAAATTCCGAATTAATTTAATTTCGATTTCATCGCCACGGGAATTATTGCATATATTAACATATCCATGGTGTCTTTTCCTACAATTTCTGAATCTTCTGCAGTTTTGAATTCTTAAGGTTAAACTGACGTAACCTGTGGTCTTTTTCACTATTTCGAAGGTTAATTAAGTAGGTCTTTTGTGAATAATAAAGACAACTTATTTTTTTCTGTTGCATTATAATATAATAAGCAATGCAATATTGTTTTATTTTAAATAAAATAGTCTTAATGTTTAACGATATATTATTTTAGCATTAAATCATGTTGTCATTCTTTCTCTAATGTGTAACTACAATTGTCCATGAGTCAATCAAAAAGTCACGAGTCAGTCAAAAATGGAACTGGAACACTTTCAGTAGGAATTGGGAAGAAGAAACTGTTGGTGCCGTGGAAATCTGGTATATGAGCTGAACTGTTTCATGATTATGAATATCATATAATATCTTAAATGCTGAACTAACTTACAGAAACATAGTTTTGTCATGACCGTTCGTCCGTCTGTTTCATTCTCGGCTTTCCTTCTAAACGGTTAAAGCTAGAAAAATGAAACTTTGCATAAATATGTGTAGGTATTTATAACGGTGACCAAGGGCTACAATAAAATAAAAAAAAATTTTTTCATTGAGTTGCCTCTCCTACACAAATTGAAAATGATTTTTCTTCTACCGTCAACCCCATCGTGTATAAATAGATAGGTCTTTTAAAAATATTTAGAAGTTGAGATGACAAATTTTTGGTTTAAGAATCCGTTTTCGAGACATTCAACTTTAAAGCCCATATTTTCGTTAGAACAAAGCTTCCTTAAGCAAAGTTTAATCTAAAAGCTAAACGGCTGGCTCAAAGTCTTAAAAAATCATGATTCTATGTACTCGTAATTTAAACCTTCAAATATTGGATAGAAACAGGCGTTACTTGGCGAAAATCCATGACAAAACAATGGTAAGTAAAAATTTTTTTAAGAAAAAACTTTTTAGCATTAATTAATAGCATTAATTTTTCGCAGAATCAAAAGGACAACAAAACGTCGACAATTGTTTCGCCTCTAAACGAGGCATTATCAAGACTGTCTCAGAGAGAACAGCAAAATTCGTGGTTGGAACGTGTTTGCTTATAAGTAAACGCGTGCAAATTTCATTATCGCGATGTAGGATTCTTTACAATAACCAATGTGGGTAGAAACCTCAGATCATGCTAACTAAGTTCCAAAAATAGGTATTCACCAATACTTGACCTTATCTGTTTGATTTAATTACTGTCTCTTGATAAGTTGCATAGAAAACCCAAACAACACATACAAACCAACAACAGTTAATGTGTCTGTCTGTTCGCAAACAGATTAAGTAAGGGAGATGTGTGAAAATCTATTTGTTCATTGAGTAAGGTGTCCGCATCTCTTCTAACTATTTCTAGCCTTTCCCAAACACTTAACTTGAACCCTTTCTCACATAACCGTAAAACTTTAAAAGTGTTACTATTGTTCAAGGAATGACCAGTGTCAAGAAGATGCTTCGCGAAGAGGGACCTTTCGGGACAACCATTGCGGGACGCCGCTCTATGTTCCTTATATCTAATATCGAAGGACCTGCCAGTCTGTCCCACATACTTCAAACCACATTCATCACAACTCAACAAATAAACACCTGATCTGCGTGAGACCGACACCGAATCCTTGCCATTACACAGCTCCCTCAAGGCATTCTGAGTTCTAAAAGCAACAAATATATTACTTTCCCTCATGATCTTAGCTATACTCAACGAGACGGGACCCACGAACGGCAAACAGGCCGTGTACTTCCTAGGTGGATCTTGAATCGGATATAATAAATGAAAACTAGCCTTTCTACGTTTTTTATTTAATAATGAGTGAACCATTCCTACGTCATAGCCATTACTTTGTGCTATGTAGCAAATGATGGACAATTCTTCACCAAATGCCTGTGGGCTCAACGGTACCGCCAGTAACCTGCTCAGTAAGCTGTGGAAAGCTGCCATTTTATGTTGCCATGGATGATTGGATGAGTAAGGAATAACTGTGTCTGTAACTGTTGGTTTCCTATAGATACGGAACTCATGAACACCGTTCCTTCTAGTAATTGAAAGGTCCAAGAAATTGAGAGTGGAATCTGACTCCAACTCTAGTGAAAAATCAATTCTAGGGTGTACTGAGTTCAACTTGGAGACAAGGACACTGAGCTGACGTTTTGTTCCTGTCCAACATATAATAATATCATCCACATATCTAAAATAGTACAAGACATGAACGTTCCCAACTATGTGGTTAGTCTCGAATGCATCCATAAATATTTCAGCTATTAAAGGACTGAGTGGCGACCCCATAGCCAGACCATTCCTCTGTAGAAAAAAACTGTTGTTGAACTGAAAGTAATTCTGAGTCATACACAATCTTGTTAGGTTATAAATTTCCTCTATTTTATTAAAATTTACCCTTTTTATTGTTAATTTGTGTCTCAAAATATCTAATACTTCATTATACGGTACGTTAGTGAATAAACTTTTCACGTCCAAAGACACAAGTTGAGCATTGGACGGTAACTTAATATTTTTAATCTTGTTTATGAGGTCAGTACTATTTTTTATAGAAAATTTTGGGTTAAAATCTATTGCTTCTTTAATGATTGTGTTCAAAAACTTCGACAAATTATATGCCGGCGCGCCCCTGTATGCGACAACAGGTCTAATTGGGCACCCTTCCTTGTGTATTTTTGGAAGGCCATAAAACAACGGACAACTGGGATTCATGTTTATCAAAGTTTTATGCAACGAAGAGTTCTCAGGGAATAAATAAGACGTGGATTTCAAAGCAAGCTTTAGTTCTGCCTGGAACTTAGCTGTAGGATTGAAGGTTAAGTGTTGAAAATCATCAGATGAAATGATGTCATTGACTCTTGCCATGTAATCCTCCCTCGGGATCAAAACCACGGTGTTACCCTTATCAGCCTTACTCAGAACCACATCCCCGTCCCTAAGTTTGTTGCGAATCGACCTTTGTACAGTCAATTCGGAGTTAAAAGTACCAGACAAACAAACAGAATCGATTTTTTGTGCAACCAGTGCCTTCAACATTATGTCACCCTTATTTCTAATGATTGCCACCTCCGCATCTACTGCCAAAGGTTCTAAAGATTTTTTATTGTTAAATGATTTAGGTATGGAATATTTTAAGCCCTTATTTAAAAGGGACACCTCACTGTTGCTGAGATGAATATCAGAAAGGTTCTTGATTCTGGGGTAAAATGTATGATTAGAAAACACCTGCTCCCTTCGATCAAAAAACTCGCCTCTACCCACCCTTAGATTAAATAATTTTTTTGATTGTATTAAAAATTTTTTATGTATAAATTTAGAAGCTAAATCTCGTGCCTTTTTATCCAACAAATCAAATTCTACTCTGTGTAAACTGAATGACAACTCAGAGTGTAGAACCTTTAAATGCCACTTCAAATTGTCTCTCACTCTAAATAAACTCCTAATTTCTGAGTTTAGCCACACTGTTTTTGCTTTTAAAATAGAATTCCTAGCCGACACTGAGTTATTGTTTGTTTTTAGGCAGATGTACCTTGGAAACACCCCAAAGCGCTTACACTCTTGATTGAACCAAAGATTTTGACTTGCTGTTCTGTGGAGCTTGATCAATTTTATATATAGTTTAGCCTGGGTAGTGATGCACACTGATCTCAAATATTGGATAGAAACAGGCGTTACTTGGCGAAAATCCATGACAAAACAATGGTAAGTAAAAATTTTTTTAAGAAAAAACTTTTTAGCATTAATTAATAGCATTAATTTTTCGCAGAATCAAAAGGACAACAAAACGTCGACAATTGTTTCGCCTCTAAACGAGGCATTATCAAGACTGTCTCAGAGAGAACAGCAAAATTCGTGGTTGGAACGTGTTTGCTTATAAGTAAACGCGTGCAAATTTCATTATCGCGATGTAGGATTCTTTACAATAACCAATGTGGGTAGAAACCTCAGATCATGCTAACTAAGTTCCAAAAATAGGTATTCACCAATACTTGACCTTATCTGTTTGATTTAATTACTGTCTCTTGATAAGTTGCATAGAAAACCCAAACAACACATACAAACCAACAACAGTTAATGTGTCTGTCTGTTCGCAAACAGATTAAGTAAGGGAGATGTGTGAAAATCTATTTGTTCATTGAGTAAGGTGTCCGCATCTCTTCTAACTATTTCTAGCCTTTCCCAAACACTTAACTTGAACCCTTTCTCACATAACCGTAAAACTTTAAAAGTGTTACTATTGTTCAAGGAATGACCAGTGTCAAGAAGATGCTTCGCGAAGAGGGACCTTTCGGGACAACCATTGCGGGACGCCGCTCTATGTTCCTTATATCTAATATCGAAGGACCTGCCAGTCTGTCCCACATACTTCAAACCACATTCATCACAACTCAACAAATAAACACCTGATCTGCGTTAACTGTTGTTGGTTTGTATGTGTTGTTTGGGTTTTCTATGCAACTTATCAAGAGACAGTAATTAAATCAAACAGATAAGGTCAAGTATTGGTGAATACCTATTTTTGGAACTTAGTTAGCATGATCTGAGGTTTCTACCCACATTGGTTATTGTAAAGAATCCTACATCGCGATAATGAAATTTGCACGCGTTTACTTATAAGCAAACACGTTCCAACCACGAATTTTGCTGTTCTCTCTGAGACAGTCTTGATAATGCCTCGTTTAGAGGCGAAACAATTGTCGACGTTTTGTTGTCCTTTTGATTCTGCGAAAAATTAATGCTATTAATTAATGCTAAAAAGTTTTTTCTTAAAAAAATTTTTACTTACCATTGTTTTGTCATGGATTTTCGCCAAGTAACGCCTGTTTCTATCCAATATTTGAGATCAGTGTGCATCACTACCCAGGCTAAACTATATATAAAATTGATCAAGCTCCACAGAACAGCAAGTCAAAATCTTTGGTTCAATCAAGAGTGTAAGCGCTTTGGGGTGTTTCCAAGGTACATCTGCCTAAAAACAAACAATAACTCAGTGTCGGCTAGGAATTCTATTTTAAAAGCAAAAACAGTGTGGCTAAACTCAGAAATTAGGAGTTTATTTAGAGTGAGAGACAATTTGAAGTGGCATTTAAAGGTTCTACACTCTGAGTTGTCATTCAGTTTACACAGAGTAGAATTTGATTTGTTGGATAAAAAGGCACGAGATTTAGCTTCTAAATTTATACATAAAAAATTTTTAATACAATCAAAAAAATTATTTAATCTAAGGGTGGGTAGAGGCGAGTTTTTTGATCGAAGGGAGCAGGTGTTTTCTAATCATACATTTTACCCCAGAATCAAGAACCTTTCTGATATTCATCTCAGCAACAGTGAGGTGTCCCTTTTAAATAAGGGCTTAAAATATTCCATACCTAAATCATTTAACAATAAAAAATCTTTAGAACCTTTGGCAGTAGATGCGGAGGTGGCAATCATTAGAAATAAGGGTGACATAATGTTGAAGGCACTGGTTGCACAAAAAATCGATTCTGTTTGTTTGTCTGGTACTTTTAACTCCGAATTGACTGTACAAAGGTCGATTCGCAACAAACTTAGGGACGGGGATGTGGTTCTGAGTAAGGCTGATAAGGGTAACACCGTGGTTTTGATCCCGAGGGAGGATTACATGGCAAGAGTCAATGACATCATTTCATCTGATGATTTTCAACACTTAACCTTCAATCCTACAGCTAAGTTCCAGGCAGAACTAAAGCTTGCTTTGAAATCCACGTCTTATTTATTCCCTGAGAACTCTTCGTTGCATAAAACTTTGATAAACATGAATCCCAGTTGTCCGTTGTTTTATGGCCTTCCAAAAATACACAAGGAAGGGTGCCCAATTAGACCTGTTGTCGCATACAGGGGCGCGCCGGCATATAATTTGTCGAAGTTTTTGAACACAATCATTAAAGAAGCAATAGATTTTAACCCAAAATTTTCTATAAAAAATAGTACTGACCTCATAAACAAGATTAAAAATATTAAGTTACCGTCCAATGCTCAACTTGTGTCTTTGGACGTGAAAAGTTTATTCACTAACGTACCGTATAATGAAGTATTAGATATTTTGAGACACAAATTAACAATAAAAAGGGTAAATTTTAATAAAATAGAGGAAATTTATAACCTAACAAGATTGTGTATGACTCAGAATTACTTTCAGTTCAACAACAGTTTTTTTCTACAGAGGAATGGTCTGGCTATGGGGTCGCCACTCAGTCCTTTAATAGCTGAAATATTTATGGATGCATTCGAGACTAACCACATAGTTGGGAACGTTCATGTCTTGTACTATTTTAGATATGTGGATGATATTATTATATGTTGGACAGGAACAAAACGTCAGCTCAGTGTCCTTGTCTCCAAGTTGAACTCAGTACACCCTAGAATTGATTTTTCACTAGAGTTGGAGTCAGATTCCACTCTCAATTTCTTGGACCTTTCAATTACTAGAAGGAACGGTGTTCATGAGTTCCGTATCTATAGGAAACCAACAGTTACAGACACAGTTATTCCTTACTCATCCAATCATCCATGGCAACATAAAATGGCAGCTTTCCACAGCTTACTGAGCAGGTTACTGGCGGTACCGTTGAGCCCACAGGCATTTGGTGAAGAATTGTCCATCATTTGCTACATAGCACAAAGTAATGGCTATGACGTAGGAATGGTTCACTCATTATTAAATAAAAAACGTAGAAAGGCTAGTTTTCATTTATTATATCCGATTCAAGATCCACCTAGGAAGTACACGGCCTGTTTGCCGTTCGTGGGTCCCGTCTCGTTGAGTATAGCTAAGATCATGAGGGAAAGTAATATATTTGTTGCTTTTAGAACTCAGAATGCCTTGAGGGAGCTGTGTAATGGCAAGGATTCGGTGTCGGTCTCACGCAGATCAGGTGTTTATTTGTTGAGTTGTGATGAATGTGGTTTGAAGTATGTGGGACAGACTGGCAGGTCCTTCGATATTAGATATAAGGAACATAGAGCGGCGTCCCGCAATGGTTGTCCCGAAAGGTCCCTCTTCGCGAAGCATCTTCTTGACACTGGTCATTCCTTGAACAATAGTAACACTTTTAAAGTTTTACGGTTATGTGAGAAAGGGTTCAAGTTAAGTGTTTGGGAAAGGCTAGAAATAGTTAGAAGAGATGCGGACACCTTACTCAATGAACAAATAGATTTTCACACATCTCCCTTACTTAATCTGTTTGCGAACAGACAGACACATTAACTGTTGTTGGTTTGTATGTGTTGTTTGGGTTTTCTATGCAACTTATCAAGAGACAGTAATTAAATCAAACAGATAAGGTCAAGTATTGGTGAATACCTATTTTTGGAACTTAGTTAGCATGATCTGAGGTTTCTACCCACATTGGTTATTGTAAAGAATCCTACATCGCGATAATGAAATTTGCACGCGTTTACTTATAAGCAAACACGTTCCAACCACGAATTTTGCTGTTCTCTCTGAGACAGTCTTGATAATGCCTCGTTTAGAGGCGAAACAATTGTCGACGTTTTGTTGTCCTTTTGATTCTGCGAAAAATTAATGCTATTAATTAATGCTAAAAAGTTTTTTCTTAAAAAAATTTTTACTTACCATTGTTTTGTCATGGATTTTCGCCAAGTAACGCCTGTTTCTATCCAATATTTGAGATCAGTGTGCATCACTACCCAGGCTAAACTATATATAAAATTGATCAAGCTCCACAGAACAGCAAGTCAAAATCTTTGGTTCAATCAAGAGTGTAAGCGCTTTGGGGTGTTTCCAAGGTACATCTGCCTAAAAACAAACAATAACTCAGTGTCGGCTAGGAATTCTATTTTAAAAGCAAAAACAGTGTGGCTAAACTCAGAAATTAGGAGTTTATTTAGAGTGAGAGACAATTTGAAGTGGCATTTAAAGGTTCTACACTCTGAGTTGTCATTCAGTTTACACAGAGTAGAATTTGATTTGTTGGATAAAAAGGCACGAGATTTAGCTTCTAAATTTATACATAAAAAATTTTTAATACAATCAAAAAAATTATTTAATCTAAGGGTGGGTAGAGGCGAGTTTTTTGATCGAAGGGAGCAGGTGTTTTCTAATCATACATTTTACCCCAGAATCAAGAACCTTTCTGATATTCATCTCAGCAACAGTGAGGTGTCCCTTTTAAATAAGGGCTTAAAATATTCCATACCTAAATCATTTAACAATAAAAAATCTTTAGAACCTTTGGCAGTAGATGCGGAGGTGGCAATCATTAGAAATAAGGGTGACATAATGTTGAAGGCACTGGTTGCACAAAAAATCGATTCTGTTTGTTTGTCTGGTACTTTTAACTCCGAATTGACTGTACAAAGGTCGATTCGCAACAAACTTAGGGACGGGGATGTGGTTCTGAGTAAGGCTGATAAGGGTAACACCGTGGTTTTGATCCCGAGGGAGGATTACATGGCAAGAGTCAATGACATCATTTCATCTGATGATTTTCAACACTTAACCTTCAATCCTACAGCTAAGTTCCAGGCAGAACTAAAGCTTGCTTTGAAATCCACGTCTTATTTATTCCCTGAGAACTCTTCGTTGCATAAAACTTTGATAAACATGAATCCCAGTTGTCCGTTGTTTTATGGCCTTCCAAAAATACACAAGGAAGGGTGCCCAATTAGACCTGTTGTCGCATACAGGGGCGCGCCGGCATATAATTTGTCGAAGTTTTTGAACACAATCATTAAAGAAGCAATAGATTTTAACCCAAAATTTTCTATAAAAAATAGTACTGACCTCATAAACAAGATTAAAAATATTAAGTTACCGTCCAATGCTCAACTTGTGTCTTTGGACGTGAAAAGTTTATTCACTAACGTACCGTATAATGAAGTATTAGATATTTTGAGACACAAATTAACAATAAAAAGGGTAAATTTTAATAAAATAGAGGAAATTTATAACCTAACAAGATTGTGTATGACTCAGAATTACTTTCAGTTCAACAACAGTTTTTTTCTACAGAGGAATGGTCTGGCTATGGGGTCGCCACTCAGTCCTTTAATAGCTGAAATATTTATGGATGCATTCGAGACTAACCACATAGTTGGGAACGTTCATGTCTTGTACTATTTTAGATATGTGGATGATATTATTATATGTTGGACAGGAACAAAACGTCAGCTCAGTGTCCTTGTCTCCAAGTTGAACTCAGTACACCCTAGAATTGATTTTTCACTAGAGTTGGAGTCAGATTCCACTCTCAATTTCTTGGACCTTTCAATTACTAGAAGGAACGGTGTTCATGAGTTCCGTATCTATAGGAAACCAACAGTTACAGACACAGTTATTCCTTACTCATCCAATCATCCATGGCAACATAAAATGGCAGCTTTCCACAGCTTACTGAGCAGGTTACTGGCGGTACCGTTGAGCCCACAGGCATTTGGTGAAGAATTGTCCATCATTTGCTACATAGCACAAAGTAATGGCTATGACGTAGGAATGGTTCACTCATTATTAAATAAAAAACGTAGAAAGGCTAGTTTTCATTTATTATATCCGATTCAAGATCCACCTAGGAAGTACACGGCCTGTTTGCCGTTCGTGGGTCCCGTCTCGTTGAGTATAGCTAAGATCATGAGGGAAAGTAATATATTTGTTGCTTTTAGAACTCAGAATGCCTTGAGGGAGCTGTGTAATGGCAAGGATTCGGTGTCGGTCTCACGCAGATCAGGTGTTTATTTGTTGAGTTGTGATGAATGTGGTTTGAAGTATGTGGGACAGACTGGCAGGTCCTTCGATATTAGATATAAGGAACATAGAGCGGCGTCCCGCAATGGTTGTCCCGAAAGGTCCCTCTTCGCGAAGCATCTTCTTGACACTGGTCATTCCTTGAACAATAGTAACACTTTTAAAGTTTTACGGTTATGTGAGAAAGGGTTCAAGTTAAGTGTTTGGGAAAGGCTAGAAATAGTTAGAAGAGATGCGGACACCTTACTCAATGAACAAATAGATTTTCACACATCTCCCTTACTTAATCTGTTTGCGAACAGACAGACACATTAACTGTTGTTGGTTTGTATGTGTTGTTTGGGTTTTCTATGCAACTTATCAAGAGACAGTAATTAAATCAAACAGATAAGGTCAAGTATTGGTGAATACCTATTTTTGGAACTTAGTTAGCATGATCTGAGGTTTCTACCCACATTGGTTATTGTAAAGAATCCTACATCGCGATAATGAAATTTGCACGCGTTTACTTATAAGCAAACACGTTCCAACCACGAATTTTGCTGTTCTCTCTGAGACAGTCTTGATAATGCCTCGTTTAGAGGCGAAACAATTGTCGACGTTTTGTTGTCCTTTTGATTCTGCGAAAAATTAATGCTATTAATTAATGCTAAAAAGTTTTTTCTTAAAAAAATTTTTACTTACCATTGTTTTGTCATGGATTTTCGCCAAGTAACGCCTGTTTCTATCCAATATTTGAGATCAGTGTGCATCACTACCCAGGCTAAACTATATATAAAATTGATCAAGCTCCACAGAACAGCAAGTCAAAATCTTTGGTTCAATCAAGAGTGTAAGCGCTTTGGGGTGTTTCCAAGGTACATCTGCCTAAAAACAAACAATAACTCAGTGTCGGCTAGGAATTCTATTTTAAAAGCAAAAACAGTGTGGCTAAACTCAGAAATTAGGAGTTTATTTAGAGTGAGAGACAATTTGAAGTGGCATTTAAAGGTTCTACACTCTGAGTTGTCATTCAGTTTACACAGAGTAGAATTTGATTTGTTGGATAAAAAGGCACGAGATTTAGCTTCTAAATTTATACATAAAAAATTTTTAATACAATCAAAAAAAATTATTTAATCTAAGGGTGGGTAGAGGCGAGTTTTTTGATCGAAGGGAGCAGGTGTTTTCTAATCATACATTTTACCCCAGAATCAAGAACCTTTCTGATATTCATCTCAGCAACAGTGAGGTGTCCCTTTTAAATAAGGGCTTAAAATATTCCATACCTAAATCATTTAACAATAAAAAATCTTTAGAACCTTTGGCAGTAGATGCGGAGGTGGCAATCATTAGAAATAAGGGTGACATAATGTTGAAGGCACTGGTTGCACAAAAAATCGATTCTGTTTGTTTGTCTGGTACTTTTAACTCCGAATTGACTGTACAAAGGTCGATTCGCAACAAACTTAGGGACGGGGATGTGGTTCTGAGTAAGGCTGATAAGGGTAACACCGTGGTTTTGATCCCGAGGGAGGATTACATGGCAAGAGTCAATGACATCATTTCATCTGATGATTTTCAACACTTAACCTTCAATCCTACAGCTAAGTTCCAGGCAGAACTAAAGCTTGCTTTGAAATCCACGTCTTATTTATTCCCTGAGAACTCTTCGTTGCATAAAACTTTGATAAACATGAATCCCAGTTGTCCGTTGTTTTATGGCCTTCCAAAAATACACAAGGAAGGGTGCCCAATTAGACCTGTTGTCGCATACAGGGGCGCGCCGGCATATAATTTGTCGAAGTTTTTGAACACAATCATTAAAGAAGCAATAGATTTTAACCCAAAATTTTCTATAAAAAATAGTACTGACCTCATAAACAAGATTAAAAATATTAAGTTACCGTCCAATGCTCAACTTGTGTCTTTGGACGTGAAAAGTTTATTCACTAACGTACCGTATAATGAAGTATTAGATATTTTGAGACACAAATTAACAATAAAAAGGGTAAATTTTAATAAAATAGAGGAAATTTATAACCTAACAAGATTGTGTATGACTCAGAATTACTTTCAGTTCAACAACAGTTTTTTTCTACAGAGGAATGGTCTGGCTATGGGGTCGCCACTCAGTCCTTTAATAGCTGAAATATTTATGGATGCATTCGAGACTAACCACATAGTTGGGAACGTTCATGTCTTGTACTATTTTAGATATGTGGATGATATTATTATATGTTGGACAGGAACAAAACGTCAGCTCAGTGTCCTTGTCTCCAAGTTGAACTCAGTACACCCTAGAATTGATTTTTCACTAGAGTTGGAGTCAGATTCCACTCTCAATTTCTTGGACCTTTCAATTACTAGAAGGAACGGTGTTCATGAGTTCCGTATCTATAGGAAACCAACAGTTACAGACACAGTTATTCCTTACTCATCCAATCATCCATGGCAACATAAAATGGCAGCTTTCCACAGCTTACTGAGCAGGTTACTGGCGGTACCGTTGAGCCCACAGGCATTTGGTGAAGAATTGTCCATCATTTGCTACATAGCACAAAGTAATGGCTATGACGTAGGAATGGTTCACTCATTATTAAATAAAAAACGTAGAAAGGCTAGTTTTCATTTATTATATCCGATTCAAGATCCACCTAGGAAGTACACGGCCTGTTTGCCGTTCGTGGGTCCCGTCTCGTTGAGTATAGCTAAGATCATGAGGGAAAGTAATATATTTGTTGCTTTTAGAACTCAGAATGCCTTGAGGGAGCTGTGTAATGGCAAGGATTCGGTGTCGGTCTCACGCAGATCAGGTGTTTATTTGTTGAGTTGTGATGAATGTGGTTTGAAGTATGTGGGACAGACTGGCAGGTCCTTCGATATTAGATATAAGGAACATAGAGCGGCGTCCCGCAATGGTTGTCCCGAAAGGTCCCTCTTCGCGAAGCATCTTCTTGACACTGGTCATTCCTTGAACAATAGTAACACTTTTAAAGTTTTACGGTTATGTGAGAAAGGGTTCAAGTTAAGTGTTTGGGAAAGGCTAGAAATAGTTAGAAGAGATGCGGACACCTTACTCAATGAACAAATAGATTTTCACACATCTCCCTTACTTAATCTGTTTGCGAACAGACAGACACATTAACTGTTGTTGGTTTGTATGTGTTGTTTGGGTTTTCTATGCAACTTATCAAGAGACAGTAATTAAATCAAACAGATAAGGTCAAGTATTGGTGAATACCTATTTTTGGAACTTAGTTAGCATGATCTGAGGTTTCTACCCACATTGGTTATTGTAAAGAATCCTACATCGCGATAATGAAATTTGCACGCGTTTACTTATAAGCAAACACGTTCCAACCACGAATTTTGCTGTTCTCTCTGAGACAGTCTTGATAATGCCTCGTTTAGAGGCGAAACAATTGTCGACGTTTTGTTGTCCTTTTGATTCTGCGAAAAATTAATGCTATTAATTAATGCTAAAAAGTTTTTTCTTAAAAAAATTTTTACTTACCATTGTTTTTTTAAACCTTCAAGAAAAACTATAACAGATCAGATAAATTTGTTAGTTCAGGAGTAATAGGCTAATAACATGACTACGGAACCCTATTCTTTGCGTGACCCACGCACTTGGTCGGTTTTTTTAACTAATGCCAGTGCAAGGTAAGCGAAAAGTATAACGGATTAGTGAGATTCTATTGTATTACTTAGAAATAACACTCAATTTTTTATCGATATTTTACGTATTCCATAGTGTACACAACACTATGACACCCACACATTTGCATTTTGTTTTTGGGATTGCCTCTGAAATGTCTTTGTGTATCTTTCTACATACTATATCTATGGTTGCTACTAAAATAAATTGATATAATAATATAATATTTTTTAGTGTTCTAATTCGATAATTAGAGAAAACAATTTATTTACAATAAGAATTACAATATACAAAATAAACATAATTATAGACTAAAAATATTTACATTACAAAATATCGTTTAAAAAATCCTCCGCGTCATTGCCGAAGGGATTGGGAAGGTTCCCAGAATGCTGGCTGTGTTGCCACGTTGGATGGCGATACTTATTCTTTGGGTCAAAAAATAGCCAGCTTCTGGTACTGAGAAGCATCGATTACGCGTTTAGCAATCTCTCTATGAAGGCGGCGAGCACTCGGACCCCATGACCCCAGTGTCTCAACCCCAAACGGCTCAAATATGTAATCACCTGCTAGGTTAGCATATTTACGCCGTTTAAGGCCTTCAGCCGATGGAGCAGCAGCGCCGGCACATCCGGATGTGCTTGGAAGGTGTGAAGGTGCTAAGGTGTCAACGCATGTAGCATCCCACACCAAAGGCCTTCCCATCTTCCACGGTAGCAACGACATACCGTCCGGTCTCTTTCCATCGCTTCGTGCTAAACCATTTGGTTCACGTACGGCCGGAAGACCTGCGGTGGACAGAACCCTACGAATATTGTCGTTACAATAGCGTGCCGAGGTATACGACCTGCGCTTCTGCTACAAGAAAGGCCATGGTGTCCCAGATTATCGACGGCTACTCCATAGGTGCAATGTTGTGGGGATACACAAGGTGTACCCAGCCGAAGGCAAGTGGCAATGCGGAAGGTTGTGTCGTCCAACATTGTACCGATGTTGGGCGATGGGAGCGCCTGGATCCATAACCCTGACTCCCATTCTCCAACAGCTAGTAGGCGTGCACGCTCTGAAATAATGACAGAAGTATCAATTAGTGTATTTATTCTCAATTTACAGAGCGGTGAATCCCACAGTCGCTGTGAGCCTAGACGAGGCAAGACATCCTCCAAGCATTTATGGCATCGGTCTTGCATCGCACCTCGGAATCATTCAATCAGTGTATTTGACAAAATTTTCCTGACTAATTCTTCGGTGACCGACGACAGAAATGCTGGCAGACTGACATCTGTGACTCTACGAATACCTAGCCCGCCCAAGCGAACTGGAAGAGACGCTTGGACCCAGGCCCGGTCATTAATATTTACATTTAAAAATTTTACACAAAGAATTTTGTATTAAGCTGTCTAGTCTGCCCAAAATTTCTACATTTTTCCAAAATTGTCCTGAACGGAGGGCATGTGTAAATTTGGGTACGAAAAGACAAAAACGAAGAATAGTGAAAGCTGAATAGACTATCAATAACCTGATCAAAATTTTGAATTTTTTCCTCGATAAAAGTGGAAAAGCCATCTTCTAAAATCGGGGACCCTAGGAGGCGTAAAGAAGTTTTGTCCAAAACTTTTATGTTGGGGGCCAAACAGTTGAATTTGGAGATTGTTGTTAATTTATCTGTGTTTTCAGATATAAAAATCTCACATTTATTCGGGTTCAGTTCTAAGCCAATTGACTGAAACTCGTTCTTTATTAGGGCTAAATCTTGTAAAACTGTCTCGACTTTTCCCCCTAACGTGCCGTCGCCTAAATACCAAATGTTGAATTTCGATTTTATTTTTTGAATTATTGGGTTAATGGCCAAACTGAAGATGACTGGTCCCAACGGATCACCTTGCTGACATCCTACGGCTGAATTTAAAAGGTGGTCTTTATTAATTAATTTTGTTGGCAGACTATAGCATTGCCAAAGAAAGTAAAAAAAATTGGGGGTTTCTAATTTGGCCTGTGTCAGCAAGGTGTCCCTGTTTACAGAGTTCAAGGCGTTTTTTAGGTCAACTTTCAAGATGACCTCTCCATCTTCGCTACTGTCAAGGTATGTTGCAAGCGCATGGATTGCGGCCTCACAACCTCCTTTTGAACCAAAACCTAATTGAAAGGGCTGAAATTTGGTAGTAAGCTCCGTACTATAAAAACGACAACAAATTTTGGCTGCCAAACGCCGCAAAGTGCTACTACCTACGGCAATGAGACGAATGCCACCATCCTTCTTGTTAAGGGCACATAAATTGGCCCCATACAAAATATCTGTGATGCCACTCTCCACATTGCCTGAGAGCATGAGGTTGACTAGAGCTGTTAGCTCCCTCAGAAGTGCATCACCAGCTTCCCCAGCGCTCGGACACAACAGATCCTTAAGGTGATGTGGTGTCAGACCGTCAAGTCCACCAGCTGATCCAAAACGAAAGGAGTGCTGTGCGCACATCCTTGGCAGTAGTCTCAAGATTTTCTGTATCGTTGTTCGGAGGATCAGGGAAAGAGAGGTCAGCTGCGGATGGGGGTGCTTACTCTGCAAGCCCGACAAAGTTTCTACAGAATAAGGAGCCAGCACGTCGCTACTAAAAAGTAGTCTTGCCGGCCCACTGATGTCGCCTTCCCTTACTTTATTCTCTACAAGTTTTAATTTCTTGGCCTGAGAATAATCAGGGGCCGAAATGTGGATAGAATTTGAATTTAAAATGTTAAAATTGTTTGTACAATTTTCTTTGATTTGGACCGTCAAACGCCTTGTTTGTCAACGGCCTTTTCTTTACGTGTAGGATTCTATAAGGTAAGGTTAACATTTGTTCCCAAGCGCTAAAGGTATTTTCCCGGACTACTTGACCAATGCAGGAGGCTAAACATTGAGCCACAGAGGGTCTCGCACCTCGGGGGATTCTTTTTATAACCGGAATAGAATTTTTCATGGTACTTAACCTTTGCCAAAAAGGAATTTCGATATTATTAGAAATTTCTTGTTGATTTAGAAAAAAATGGGATATCGTAGACGCGCTTGAAGATACATTTTGTACTTTATGAATTTTTCATAATATTTGTACAAATATCTGTTTTGGAGTTAAAATGATTTTTTGTAGTTTTTTCAAAATTTTTTTTAATTTTATTTATTATTACATTTATACATTTTACAGCCAATTAATTTATCCTGTAAACCTACATAGGTTTGTGTAGGATAAACCGTTCTCTTTTCAAAACAATGGTAAGTAAAAATTTTTTTAAGAAAAAACTTTTTAGCATTAATTAATAGCATTAATTTTTCGCAGAATCAAAAGGACAACAAAACGTCGACAATTGTTTCGCCTCTAAACGAGGCATTATCAAGACTGTCTCAGAGAGAACAGCAAAATTCGTGGTTGGAACGTGTTTAGAGGCGAAACAATTGTCGACGTTTTGTTGTCCTTTTGATTCTGCGAAAAATTAATGCTATTAATTAATGCTAAAAAGTTTTTTCTTAAAAAAATTTTTACTTACCATTGTTTTGTCATGGATTTTCGCCAAGTAACGCCTGTTTCTATCCAATATTCGTTCTCTTTTCGTTAACTTCTTCACAAAGGTAGTATTGCATTTGTAGCTTCACATGGGGCACACTAAAAGTTTTGCACTTCTAGCTAATTGGAACTATTTGAATTTCGAATGTTATATTTTTTAAACGTTGCAACCTTCTTAGTAATAAAAAAACAATTGCCGGGAAATCATTTGTCAAATGTTTTTTATCACACATCAAAGTTCTACGTATGCAACAAAAATGGAATTAAGTCGAAAAGATTTTAGAGCAATGATTTTTTATGATTTTAAAATTTCTCTCTCTCCGTAAGACTGTGCCGCTCGTCTTCAAAATGCTTTTGGGACAGAAGCACCTTCTTTGAGCACCGTTAGGCGATGGTTTGCTGAATTTGAGAGAGGTCGAGTTTCTTTACATGACGAATTTCGTGAAGGGCGGCCTTCAACTGCCGTCAACGAAAATAATGTGGTTACTGTTAAGCGGTTAATTGAAGAAAACCCGCGGATTACCTATGAGACAATTCGAGGACTATTGGGGATTGGTATGAGTCAAATTCAGAAAATTTTACACGAAGAATTGAAAGTTCGGAAACTTTGTTGTCGTTGGATCCCTCATGAACTGACAGCGGAGCAGAAGCGGGCTCTCGTGGAATGGTGCTCACAGATGCTACTGAAGTACGACCACAGACATTCTAATGCTGTTTATGACATTGTCACAGGAGACGAAACGTGGATTTATTGTTTTGAACCCGAAAAAAAACAGCAATCTTGTGAATGGGTGTTTGAAAATGAGAACAAGCCAACAAAAGTGAGGCAGGCGAGAAACGTTGGTAAAAAAATGTTCGCGTTTCTTTTCTCAGCTACGGGTCCCATCTGTACAATTCCACTTAAAGATCAAAAGAGTGTTAATGCCGAGTGGTATTCTACCATTTGTTTACCCAGGGTGTTAGAAAAAGTTCGCGAAAGACGACCCAAAAGCCGCGTTCTCCTACATTATGATAACGCTTCTTCACATACGGCCAACAAAACAAAGTCATTTTTAGCTTCCGAAAAAGTACAACTCGTCACTCATCCTGCGCATAGCCCCGACCTAGCACCCTGTGATTTCTGTATTTTCCCCAAAATCAAATATTTGATGAGAGGTTTCACTTTTACCAACTCCGAAGAGGCAGTGATAGCGTTCAATCAGCACGTAGAAAACAGGCCTTTAGATTTGTGGTCCTCCTGTTTTAAAAAATGGTTCGATCGCATGAAAAAATGTTTAAAATGTAAAGGAAAGTATTTTGAAAAGCAATAAACATAATATTTAGGTTTTAACATTTTGTTTTTTAAGTTACGCAAAACTTATAGTGTGACCTACGTACTTAAACACTTACTACATACAAATTAACATTGTGTAACAGTGAATGTAGAATTTACAATTAAACAGTTTAAAAGTACCCATCATTAGTTATAAGTACCTAGATATTGTTATGTAGTGTTTATTTGTTAAATGGGCCCTATTGGTCCAAGTCACCAATAATTGGCACCAACAAAGCAACCTACGACATGTGGACGTCATAAATGTAACTTCCCTTCCGCGATAGAGATGCTGCTGCTTCGGGACTGTTTTCATGTGTTATTTACAAGTATGTAAGTATTTATTGCACAAATTCTTCTATGTCTCTTAAATATCGATGGTCTATTCATATACGATAGATGCCACTTTTAATGTTACCCTAAAAGACGTTGTCGTCAATATTGGTCGTGTACCTAAGAAGTCTAGTTTTTCCACTCGTTTGGTAAGACCGCCTAGCCATCAACCTGCCCCATATTTTTACGGGTGCAATAACGTGGACACTAAACCATCCGCAGGAATCACTCAATTTATAGCTAAAAACTGCATCAAATCTGTTGCCTTTGATTATTGCGTAACTAGTTTATAAGATCTAAGCGTACAGACATACGAGCGAGTTTTTAATAAATTTGACGCATTGCCGGGCGTCTCGGGTCATCATTTCAGCCAATTGACGCTCAGTGCTGGGCATACGGCTCCCCGAACGAACGGCGCTATACGCATCCAGTGGCTTCCCGCGACCTTTACGATGTCATCGTAAAGGTACGGTCTCGTAAAGATGACCCTAGAGCAAGCGACTTGTTTTTATAATACTAGTATAGTAGACAACATTCTTAACAAGATTCTAGCAAGCTCTACTTAGTATGAGGTTTGACGACGGGCAGCGGAGTAGGCGGATGCGGGTGTTGCGTCTAAAATATTAAAAAAACAAAAGAACTAAACTAATAACAAGTATGGTTTTGCAAGTATTGTTTTGATCCATATCACGTATGAAAGGATGACCCTTGAAACAAGTTTACTAACAAACTAAAGTAGTTACTTTTGTTTAGCGAAAGTTTCCCGACGATTAGTAACTAATACCTACTTAGTAGATACTTTTATTTTCATTTTGCTCGATCTCTTCACTACTTAACGTCTTAACGTCAGAATGATCAAGGCAATGTCTTGATAGTCTATTAAGAAATTATAACTTCGTAATCAATCAAGATATTTTTATTAGGCTGTGCAAATTACACAGGCCCCACAAGTGGGCAAAGTCCGCCGGGACCCTGGGGTTATACTTCCAAGGGCGTACCCGGGGTGCCCGGCACTAGAAGATAAGGCGGATATTTAAAACAAAAATTAATAAAATTACTGTAGAAAGAATTTATATGTCCCAAATCCCAATAGAAGTCAATCTCAACTGCATACCTCAGCATAGGCTCTGTAAATATAACCTCAAAGTGCCCAGGATAGGGTAGCTTACGTTGAACCAACAAATTAATAGGTACCCCAATGTATAGACGGTACTTTTTTAAAAGTCTCTCCAACGTGACTTGCTGGGCGTCTCGGGTATGGCATCGAAAGAATAACCCCAGGGCGCCTTCGGACTTTGGCCTTTGCAAAGGGAGGGTCATAGACACTTTGTCGTAAGATCATCAATGTACAGTACATTTGGTTGGAATTTCACGTAAACTCTGACCTAGCTTAGATGGTCAGAATTCTAGTCAGACTAAAAGCTTTCGTTATGTATTGTAATTTATATTGTAAAAATGTTAGAATGAATTCTCATCAGCAAAAGTTATATTGCAATATAATCGTACTTAAAATATCTAGGAATAAAACATATCTGCACTCAGGGCTTAGTTGAAACCTTTTAAAAACTATTGAAATGCATATTTTTATGGAAAAATGATCGTGCCAGTGCTGCGCAATCATTGAGTTCGTGGATGCATAAGTTAAAATGCTTTCAACAGGAACTGGTAAAGATACTTTCTAAAGTTACATAAAGGTAGGTATTTAAAAATGTGTGTGAATACGTAGGTCCCTCTATAAGTTTTGCGTAATTTAAAAAAACAACATGTTAAAACCAAAATATTATGTTTATTGCTTTTCAAAATACTCTCCTTCACATTTTAAACATTTTTTCATGTGATCGCATGAAAATATGTTTTAAATCAAACCATTTTTTAATAAAAAATAAAATTTAATTAAAGAAATATAAAACCATTTTTTAAAACGGGAGGACCACAGATCTGAAGGCATGTTTTCTACGTGCTGATTGAACGCTATCCCTGCCTCTTCGGAGTTGTTAAAAGTGAAACCTCTCATTAAATCTTTGATTTTGGGGAAAATACAGAAATCACAGGGTGCTAGGTCGGGGCTATGCACAGGATGGGTGACGAGTTGTACTTTTTCGGAAGCTAAAAATGACTTTGTTTTGTTGGCCGTGTGTGAAGAAGCGTTGTCATGATGTAGGAGAACGTGGCTTTTGGGTTATCTTTCGCGAACTTTTTCTATCACCCTGGGTAAACAAATGGTAGAATACCACTCGGCATTAACACTCTTTTGATCTTCAAGTGGAATTGTACAGATGGGAACCGTAGCTGAGAAAAAAAACGCGATCATTTTTTTAGCAACGTTTGTCGCCCGTCTCACTTTTGTTGGCTTGTTCTCATTTTCAAACACCCATTCACAAGATTGCTGTTTTTTTTCGGGTTCAAATCAATAAATCCACGTTTCGTCTCCTGTGACAATGTCATAAACAGCATTAGAATGTCCGTGGTCGTACTTCAGTAGCATCTGTGAGCACCATTCCATGCGAGCCCGCTTCAGCAACGCTGTCAGTTCATGAGGGATCCAACAACAATAAAGTTTCCGATCTTTCAATTCTTCGTGTAAATTTTTCTGGATTTGACTCATACCAATCCCCAATAGTTCTCGAATTCTCTCATAGGTAATCCGCGGGTTTTCTTCAATTAACCGCTTAACAGTAGCCACATTATTTTCGTTGACGGCAGTTGAAGGCCACCGTTCACGAAATTCGTCATGTATAGAAACGACCTCTCTCAAATTCAGCAAACCATCGCCTCACGGTGCTCAAACAAGGTGCTTCTCTCCCAAACGCATTTTGAAGACGAGCGGCACAGTCTTGCGGAGAGAGAGAACTTTTAAAATCATAAAAAATCATCGCTCTAAAATCTTTTCGCCTTAATTTCACTTTCGTTGCATACGTAGAACTTTGATGTGTTAAAAAACAATTGACAAATGATTTCCCGCCAATTGTTTTTTTTTTATTATTAAGAAGGTTGCAACGTTTAAAAAAATATAACATTCAAAATTCAAATAGGTCCGATTAGCTAGGTAGCTAACAGAGTAATCCAGTTAAAATATTCGGAACAAAATTGTAAGGTTGCATTAATTCTTATAGAGCTGCGAATTGGTGCCTGCTATACGCCGTCGGAGCCACAGTGGGGCTTTTGCGCGCCCGGCAATAGACATAGGGGCGGACCAAAAAAAAAAGCATTTTACAAGAGAGAGATTTATTTTTAAAATATCATATCCAATATCACAACTTACCTGAATTTTATGGTCTTTTAATCATCAATTAATTTACCGAAGTCGGGTTTCCCCGGCCCGTTGTCTGATCCATCGGGCCTCGTTAAGATCAAAATTGGATCAGAGGCATGAAGGTCTGCGTCGGTTAATTTTCATTTTAGCTGGAACAGCGCTTGAATAACTGTTGTGACGAATGTACAACAATCCCTTCTATCATCAAGATGCTAATTCCTCAGTACATATAACGTGACATTATAGTTATGGCAAACCACATGGTACGTGTTTGACCTAAAATATGTATTGAAATTTGACGTCTTGGTAGCCTATTTTTCTGTTCTTTTTTTAACTTTTGCGTATTTTAAATTTAGTTAGTCGATGATGACCATGGCCGGTGTAAGCTGAAAGACTATAAAAAGTATGTAGGTGTACTTATGCATTTTAAGGCCGTATTTCGTTAATTCCCGTGTTAAAGTAAAATATAACGGGTAGTATTTAACTGCTTATCAAAAAACAAAAAAAAAGTTTTGTACGGGCGTACTGCACCGTGTCTTTTGAGGCGGCGTGCCTGTTGGCACAAAGTCCCCCGTAGGATCTCGAGGCGGTGGTCCTGAAGAGGGTTTACGAGGAGGGCGCCCTGGTGCGACAAGAAGGAGGTCGCCCGTTGCCAGAGCAGGTCGATCGCTGGAGACAGGAGACTCGCGTCGATCTGTTCCGGCAATGGGCCTTGAGATGTGCGGCTCCCACCGCGAGCCGGGTGCTCGTGGGGGCCATCGGTCCCGTGCTCCGCCAGTGGGTGGACCACGCGCAAGGGGCTCCGACCTACTTCCTCACTCAACTTCTCACGGGTCATGGCTGTTTTGCCAAATTCCTGTGGGAAGTGGTGGGGATCCTGTCGGAGCCCGATTGTCATCATTGCGCAGGCGGCGCCGTGGACACGGCGGAGCATACACTCGTCGTGTGCGCTGCCTGGGACTCGCAGAGGTTGACCCTCCCGGGAGTTATCGGTAGTGTAGGTTCGCTGCCAGCCGTCATTCTTTCCATGGCCGGCAGCGAAGAATTTTGGGCGGCCGTCGCCTCCTTCGCTCGGGAGGTGATGGCGGCAAAGAGAGGCCCTGCGTGAGTGGGCACCAGTCAGGGGGCGACGGCGTATTGCTTACGCCCAAGCCCCCGACTGCTGGGGCCGTGGGTGGTGGGTCGGGGGGCCCACCGCTCACGCGAAAGGCCCTGAGGAGTCCGACGCCTCTTATATTTGGGGGGGCGAAGCCCCCCCTGCGATGAGTTCGAAAGAGCGCCCCATTGCCGCTCCGCCGTCGCATTGCAGTCTCTGCCTATCCGGGGGCCCGGCTAAGGCGAAGGAGAAACACCGTGGATAGGTTTTAGTGGGTAGTCCGACCCGTTTTTAATCCTAGGGCCGGGAGTCCCACACAAAGCCGTCTCGCTCCCCCCCGCAGCGAGACGGTGAAGTGTCTAAATGCATCACCGACCACGTTAAAAAAAAAATATATATAGGACTTTAGTAGGTTTTGCTGTGAAAACAGTATATTTTGATATGCAAATCATATTTTTTGTAGGTTAAATATATTTATTTGATGCCTTTGAAGAAAAAATACAACAAACTATTGATGCAATTTTTGAATTAAGTATTTCGAGTAGGTACTAGTATTGTAAAACAATTGGTTTATTTGCAGGGAATAAAAAATATTTGCTGGAACGTTTATTATATAAACTAGCTGACCCAGCGAACTTCGTACCGCCTAACAGTCAATGAATGTCGTGTTACTTTTTAGCTGAACTAATTTAGGCTTTGATGAACGTAAAACAATGATACAAAATAATATATTTATATAGATAGAAACAAAAAAGTACCTTTTTTTATGATGAATGATGATGAAAACATACATACAAAATGAGAATAAAAATAAAAAAAAATTAAAAATAATAATTAAGTACTTCAAACTCATGTCAGAAAAAAATGATTGAAAACTATGTTGTGCAGATTGGAAAAAAATAAATAAAACTCGGATTAATTCATTAATAGGATTTTCATTCAAGCACTTTGTGGTAAACGACATTCTTTGTTTTTTGGTCAGGCGCAAGAAGAAATAAAGCGGATGGTTTGCCGACACGTGAGCATGCCACGTACAATTGACCATGAGAAAAACATGCATTTTCTAGATTGAGGCCACAAATAGTCAAGGATTGGCCCTGTGATTTGTTGATCGTCATGGCGAAGGCAAGACGAATCGGGAATTGAATTCGTTTACTGTACTCAAAGGGCATATCCGTTGGGATCATCGGAATCCTTGGAATAAGAACTTCCTCATCTTTAAATTTTCCTTTAAGTATCGACGCGTGAATCACATTGCTCATCAGTTTTCTTATCACCAAACGCGTTCCATTACACAGTTTTGGTTGGTTTAAATTTCTAAGCATGATGACTACCGAGCCAACTTTAAGTTTTAAATTGTGCGGTGGTAAACCAGGCACATCCAAGGAGTTTAAAAATTCAGTTGGATAATTAGTGGCTTATTCTTCGTTTGTTACACAGTCGATAGATTTGAATGAATACAGAGTACCTACGATTTGATTTTGAATTGAGAATTGATTGAAAATTGAGGTCATCTACATCTTTATTTTTAGCGGCCAAAATTGCTCGCTCACTTAACCATTTAGTATTTTTGTGGTTAGCAATGATATCCGGGAATACTTTGTTGATAAGCTCTTCTTTTGATGATACGAAATTGCAAAAATTTGGAGGAAATGAAATCAAACCGCTCGATTTGTCAACAGGAACACGGCCATTACCGATAGTCAGCAATTGCTTCGAGAAATCATCAGCAGATAGATCGTTCAACAATGCAACTCTCATATTTACAGACAGTTGAAGTTTCTTTACATATCGCCACAGATTTGATGCTTTGAGGCAAGCGTTTATTTCGTCGGCAGCAGTAGATCCTGGAATGACTGGTAGTGTTTGTCGGAAATCGCCAGATAATAAAATCATTGCACCACCAAAACATCTCGAGTCATTGCGCAGATCTTTTAATGTTCGGTCTAGTGCTTCCAATGCGCGTTTGTGCGCCATTGTGCATTCGTCCCATATGATGATTTTTGATCCTATTAAAACTTTTGCCATTGCGGAGTGTTTCGAAATGTTACATGTCGGTTGTTCAGTAAAAACCTTCAAAAAGGTTTAATGGCAATTTTAACGCTGAGTGAGCCGTACGGCATCCGTACGCAATTTCGGATCTCGCACGTACAGTGGCCAAAATCAATGACATGAGGAATGTCTTCCCAGTTCCACCGGGGGCATCCAAAAAAAATAAGCCGCCATTTCTATCATCAATTGCATTAATCAGTGTATCATAGACTTCCCTCTGCTTAGGATTCAACAGAGGTACATTCGTTTGAACTGATTGGATTAGTTCATGTGGATCATATTCACGTTCACGTTCCAATTCTCTATTAAATGCGTCATTCATTCCGCGATCTGGCGCTGGCATTCCTAACCTAACTAACAAACTGCCGCACATGAGGTAACACATATCTTCGATCAAGAGCAAAGTCTGGTTATGGATCTCCTCATTCACCTCAAGATCGGAATTTCTTGAGCTGACGCGAATTCGATGTAAAATATCTTCTGACATGTTATCTTTGTATTTGTTCCACAGGTCACGTGGGTTCGATGGGAAGCATGTTGAAATGATGATAGCAAATAATGTGCGTATCTGACTTGGAGATGCAGAAATAATTGCTTCAGCGATTGTCGTGTCCCAATGAGTATCGTTTTCAAGCAAATTTAGCTCTTGACATGCTGCACGAAATGTGGGGCACACGATACCATTAACAGTTCGTAGTGATTCAAATGATGTTGGCCCTCGAACATGTACCAGCAACAACCGCAAATAGAAACATTCATCATTCTTCGGATGAACTGTGTAAATACGACCAAGAGCATCAGTAGAACGCATATCTGGATGACCAGGAACTGCATCGCCTTGCTTCCGACGTTGAAATTTCTTCGATGTAGCGTTCCAAGTGTAATAACGTGGCATTTCTGAGTAAAGCAAAGTTCGTGCGAACGGATCGCTTTGACAAATCAGTGTTGTCGCTGGAGGTGTTTCGGCACGTTGAGCAGCATTCGACGCTGTGAAATATACTCTCTAACCGTTCTCTAGATGCACCCCCAAATGTAAAACAGTGGGATGACGTTCGTGAATAGGGAATGAAAATATACGCCAAATTGCTTCATTGCAGTTCACATATCTACCAACTTGATAGCGCGTGATTTCATCGTTGGTACTGGATGTTTGGATACCAAAAACCGCCATGTCGCTCCCTTTCGTGACATATTTGCAAATGTATTTAATTGACTTGACCGAATTGCAATACTCAACATTACAATGTGCTTTGAATGTTTTGGAAAGAAGTGGCGAATATGGAACAATCCAACTGTTGTCAACTACGTAATCGTTTCCTTTCACTTTAGTTGTGATAGTTCTACCATTATCATCGGGCGATCGACGCCGATACAATGGATAACCATCGTTGCCTGTAATGGTCTCTGCCGTCAATTTTCGTGGATACCGTTTGGAACACTTGCCGTCGACCATGCACGGTGATTGTCGGTTGATAGTGCCACACGGTCCATGAATCATATTCGTGACTACAACATCATGTAGGTCTGGATCGTTTTCAGGAGCAGGAATCTCCGCACATATGATGTCATCTATTTGATCTGGCCGAATTCTTTCGACTAACCAAATCAGAATGTGAGCATGCGGTAGGCCTCGTTTTTGCCATTCGATTGAATACATCCAGCATCGAGTATTCCCAAAGACGTGTTGCTTAACAATGTAATTCATTAGTGACCGAATTTTTTGCCTGAAAACACGTGCGGTGATGTCGTGTCGATCACTTGATGTTTGTCCGGGAAGCAGCAATTGAATAATTTCTATCCATTTCGGATTACATGTAAATGTAATGAATAGATCTGGCCAACCATAATTACGAACATATGTCATTGCATCTTGCGCATATTCATGCAAATGACGCGGGCTACCTATGTATGTCGCCGGTAAAATAGTCAATCAACCAACATTTTCTGAATCTCCTTCTGTGCTAATTGCATCGCGTAAATGGATATACTCTTCCGAACGCAATTTAGCTTGATTCAACCGAATGAAAGTCAGGCGCTCCGTTTCGATTTTAACGTACATGTCAACGCAATATTGTTGAAGCAGTCGACGAAATCGCAACAAATAATTGTCAGAATTTTCACGAATCATCTAACGATATGCGTAATAATTCATCGAACCAACCTTCTTGGTAGTTTCCTCACCTGAAACAAATGCAGTAAAAATTGTATTTTAGAACCCGTAATTGGTTAACGACTCTTACAGCTACTCTCTACTAAATTAGAAATTACAACTTTTTTTGAGTACTAAAAGCAAACAGAATAAAATGTATATCAAGTTAAAATGAAAACAACAATATTGATCTTACCATTCAATGGATTAATCATTTTGATATTAAAGTGATATCCATCGTCTCCTTGCCAAAACATCAGCGGGTATTGTAACGCGTCATATGAACGGTGTGTTTCATATATTCTTTGTAGTTGCCCAGTATTGTGTCGTGTAAGTACAATATCACGTGTTTCCAAGTTTTCACCAACAATCAGGATTGCCACTTCATCGATTGTTGGAGCATTAAATGTGCGTTCATGTGTTCCAGCTGGTCTTTTATCTGCTCTGATCACAACTTTATAGTCATCACTTGGCATGCGCTCTAAAGCAGTCTTGAACAGCCTGACCAATGCATGATGTTCATGAAGCATTTGCTGCAGATCTTGGAGAATTGCTCTTTTCGTAGCTGTGTTCATCCCTTGACGCCGGTTAAGTTGTTCTTCCATATTGCCCATGAAGTATATTTGCAAGAATTTATGCTGTGCATCTTCTATAGGTTGCAATGATCCAATGCGATGGCAAATCTGGCCTTGAATCTGTAAAGTCAAAACCATAGTTATAGTTAGATTTACAAACACTTTTTTTTTCAAATAATAACATGCCATTTTTATTTCAGAGACAAATACAGAAATCTAAAAAACTACATTCCAGATTTTTTTTACAATGATAGAAAATAAAGTTTTTAACGTAAATTACCTTAAATGTCGGATTATATCCATGTTCTTCGATAATTTCCGCCCCAAATGAAGTCATTTGGAAACAGACATTGTATTTTTGAGTGTTCGCTAGAAAATGTCGTGATTCTAGTGTTTCGCCATAAAGCAGGGAGCACAATGGCTCTGGTGGCGGAACCAATAATGGCAATTTCACTTTACCACTAAGGCAGCACAAACCAGGCGTTTCACCAGCAAACTTCAGTGCTCCACAATGCTGGCAAACAACGTCCATTGGACCAATGCAAACTAAACGATGCAAGCTGTAGTCGATGGTGCAATCATACAGAAACGCTGCTCGATTCAAGTCAATACTTGAACCATTTCTTCTTGCACTTCGAAGATTATTCCTCTGTTCATCTGTACGATAAGCTCGACGATTTCTCGTTTCTAACCTAGCCGTTTCACGGGCTGCCTCTCTTTGCTCTTGTGTTTGAGAAGCACGAATTAAGGCCCTTCTTTGCTCCATACTAACGCGGCGCTGTTCTCGTGCAATTTCTCGTTCTTCATCAGATAATTGACTCGCGATATTCCGTTGCCTAATTGCATTACGGCTTCGCTGGGAAAGATTAGATCTTCTAGGACGCGGCATTGTTATTAAAATGTGCACTCGCATAAAACCACCAAATATAATAACAGTGACAACTTTCGAGACATAGACAATAGCTCAAAGAGTATATAACCACTACGTATGAATATCTTATCCAGAAAAATCATATACAACCTATAAAAAGACATTTACACTTTTGTTAACCTGTAGATTTTTTTTCCTTATTCTTATAACCTTTACCAACTGATTTTTTATTCTTTTTTATTTTGTTCCTTTCCGATGATTTTATGTTTTTACTGTAGAATAAATCTTAGGTATTATTTTCTGGAATAAAAAATTAAATAATTAATAAATAATTTTCGAAAATTAATGGCTAAAACAAACAAATATAACACTACCTGAACTTTGTAGACAATTTACAAAAAATAAATTTCTGAACGCACACATGATGTCTTCAGAAAAAAATATTTTTTTTGCTTAAAGTTCTCAGCAACCAGGCCATAAGCTCTAAAAAAAAAATGTTACACGATTTGACAGGATTGTACAACTAATGTTTTACATGTAATAAACAAATCAGCATCTGTTTCATTGTTTTTAAGATGTATTCTGCTATTCGTGACGGAAACAAATCCAACAAATCAAAAACCATGGCAATCGGTCCAGCCGTTCTCGAGTTATAAGTGTTGTAACAAACACGACTTTCTTTTATATATATAGATAAACTTTTATAAATTGAAAATAGTTCCACATCTCGATATCTCGAGGTTTTAGTAGTTAATCTGGAGATACGGACAAAACCCGTCTCTTAGTTAACTAAATAATAATTGTTTTCTTCAAAAGAGAATATCAAAAAGTACTTGGATTTGGCCCACGAGATTGTCGACATGTGGCATGTAAGCTCAGCTGTTATTGTACCGATAGTCGTTTCCGTGCATGGACTGATCGCCAAGAGCCTCGACCAACACCTACAGAGGCTCTCGTTAGACGGTTGGATTAAGGGCCTGATGCAGAAGGCAGCGTTGCTCGATACGGCACGCATCGTGAGGAAATTCCTCTCTCTGGAGCCCTAACCACCGGTAGCTTGGTCCTTGTACCCGATGCCGGTGGGTCACTATTTTTTATATTTTTAAATATATTTGTATTTTTTATAGATTTATTTAAAAATGTATTAAATATGTAATTAAGTTAAATAAAGGAACAATAATAATAAATATTCTTTATTGTACATCTCACAAACTTAGTATAAATAACAAACAATACGGTTACAAAAATTATGTACAATGGGCGGCCTTATCGCATAGAGCGATTTCTTCCAGGCAACCTTAGGATGGATAGAATTTAACATTAAATGTGATAGGGGCAGTGTATATACAAAAAGAAAGTCAATCTACAACTCCCGAGTCGATCATCAAACTATGGCAGCTTCCACAACCCGATGAAAGACCCAAGAACAGTCAATTGATATACATAAATACATACAAACACATATACATACATATATAGATACGCATATACATACACACATATATATATATATATATATATATATATATATATATATATATATGTGTGTATGTATATGTGTATATATATATATGTATATATATATATATATATATATATGTATATGTATATATATATATATATATATATGTGTGTATGTATATATATATATATATATATATATATATATATATATATATATATATATATATATATATATATATGTGTGTATGTATATGTGTATCTATATATGTATGTATATGTGTTTGTATGTATTTATGTATATCAATTGACTGTTCTTGGGTCTTTCATCGGGTTGTGGAAGCTGCCATAGTTTGATGATCGACTCGGGAGTTGTAGATTGACTTTCTTTTTGTATATACACTGCCCCTATCACATTTAATGTTAAATTCTATCCATCCTAAGGTTGCCTGGAAGAAATCGCTCTATGCGATAAGGCCGCCCATTGTACATAATTTTTGTAACCGTATTGTTTGTTATTTATACTAAGTTTGTGAGATGTACAATAAAGAATATTTATTATTATTGTTCCTTTATTTAACTTAATTACATATTTAATACATTTTTAAATAAATCTATAAAAAATACAAATATATTTAAAAATATAAAAAATAGTGACCCACCGGCATCGGGTACAAGGACCAAGCTACCGGTGGTTAGGGCTCCAGAGAGAGGAATTTCCTCACGATGCGTGCCGTATCGAGCAACGCTGCCTTCTGCATCAGGCCCTTAATCCAACCGTCTAACGAGAGCCTCTGTAGGTGTTGGTCGAGGCTCTTGGCGATCAGTCCATGCACGGAAACGACTATCGGTACAATAACAGCTGAGCTTACATGCCACATGTCGACAATCTCGTGGGCCAAATCCAAGTACTTTTTGATATTCTCTTTTGAAGAAAACAATTATTATTTAGTTAACTAAGAGACGGGTTTTGTCCGTATCTCCAGATTAACTACTAAAACCTCGAGATATCGAGATGTGGAACTATTTTCAATTTATAAAAGTTTATCTATATATATAAAAGAAAGTCGTGTTTGTTACAACACTTATAACTCGAGAACGGCTGGACCGATTGCCATGGTTTTTGATTTGTTGGATTTGTTTCCGTCACGAATAGCAGAATACATCTTAAAAACAATGAAACAGATGCTGATTTGTTTATTACATGTAAAACATTAGTTGTACAATCCTGTCAAATCGTGTAACATTTTTTTTTTTAGAGCTTATGGCCTGGTTGCTGAGAACTTTAAGCAAAAAAAATATTTTTTTCTGAAGACATCATGTGTGCGTTCAGAAATTTATTTTTTGTAAATTGTCTACAAAGTTCAGGTAGTGTTATATTTGTTTGTTTTAGCCATTAATTTTCGAAAATTATTTATTAATTATTTAATTTTTTATTCCAGAAAATAATACCTAAGATTTATTCTACAGTAAAAACATAAAATCATCGGAAAGGAACAAAATAAAAAAGAATAAAAAATCAGTTGGTAAAGGTTATAAGAATAAGGAAAAAAAATCTACAGGTTAACAAAAGTGTAAATGTCTTTTTATAGGTTGTATATGATTTTTCTGGATAAGATATTCATACGTAGTGGTTATATACTCTTTGAGCTATTGTCTATGTCTCGAAAGTTGTCACTGTTATTATATTTGGTGGTTTTATGCGAGTGCACATTTTAATAACAATGCCGCGTCCTAGAAGATCTAATCTTTCCCAGCGAAGCCGTAATGCAATTAGGCAACGGAATATCGCGAGTCAATTATCTGATGAAGAACGAGAAATTGCACGAGAACAGCGCCGCGTTAGTATGGAGCAAAGAAGGGCCTTAATTCGTGCTTCTCAAACACAAGAGCAAAGAGAGGCAGCCCGTGAAACGGCTAGGTTAGAAACGAGAAATCGTCGAGCTTATCGTACAGATGAACAGAGGAATAATCTTCGAAGTGCAAGAAGAAATGGTTCAAGTATTGACTTGAATCGAGCAGCGTTTCTGTATGATTGCACCATCGACTACAGCTTGCATCGTTTAGTTTGCATTGGTCCAATGGACGTTGTTTGCCAGCATTGTGGAGCACTGAAGTTTGCTGGTGAAACAAACACATATATATATATATATATATATGTGTGTATGTATATGTGTATCTATATATGTATGTATATGTGTTTGTATGTATTTATGTATATCAATTGACTGTTCTTGTATATATATATGTATATATATACATATACACATATATACACATATATATATATATATATATACATACACATACATACATATACACACAAATACATAATATATCCATACATACACATATTGAGTTGGCGGTAAAAATAATCAGAAACAATATACAACAGAAATATATATTAAGTATCTAATTAGAACCAGACAGATGAGCCTTTACCTTGTTTTTAAACGAAGTCAGCGTTTGGGCACGTCTTATTTCCAGTGGCAGAGCGTTCCACAGGCGAACTGCTTGCACGGAAAAAGACCTATCTTTATTCTCAAATTCTGTGATGACCGTAAGGATCTCAAATGCGTGTCATGAAGGAAGATAAACCGTTCTTTGAGGTATCTGGGAGTACGAGGATTAAACAGTATACTGTATAACAAGGATAAGATGTGAGTATTCCTGCGAAGGCGAATCGGGAGCCACTTGAGCCTTTCGCGAAATTCCGAAACATGATCATATTTCCGCAAACCAAATATGAATCTAATACAGACATTTTGAAGGCGCTCAAGCTTATTGAGGTGCTCCTCCGTGAGATCGAGATAGCTGACATCGGCATAATCAAGAATCGGCAGCAAAAGTGACTGTGACATATATCCATACATACACATATTGAGTTGGCGGTAAAAATAATCAGAAACAATATACAACAGAAATATATATTAAGTATCTAATTAGAACCAGACAGATGAGCCTTTACCTTGTTTTTAAACGAAGTCAGCGTTTGGGCACGTCTTATTTCCAGTGGCAGAGCGTTCCACAGGCGAACTGCTTGCACGGAAAAAGACCTATCTTTATTCTCAAATTCTGTGATGACCGTAAGGATCTCAAATGCGTGTCATGAAGGAAGATAAACCGTTCTTTGAGGTATCTGGGAGTACGAGGATTAAACAGTATACTGTATAACAAGGATAAGATGTGAGTATTCCTGCGAAGGCGAATCGGGAGCCACTTGAGCCTTTCGCGAAATTCCGAAACATGATCATATTTCCGCAAACCAAATATGAATCTAATACAGACATTTTGAAGGCGCTCAAGCTTATTGAGGTGCTCCTCCGTGAGATCGAGATAGCTGACATCGGCATAATCAAGAATCGGCAGCAAAAGTGACTGTGCAAGCGCAATTTTAGTGGTAATCGGAAGAAGATTGCGTAATCTGCGCAGTGATCCCATTGACGCATACAGCTTGCGTCCGACCTCTTTCATTTGAAAATCCCATGATAGAGTTTGATCAACATATATGCCCAGGTTCTTGACACTATCACCTATTTCAATGGGAGAACCATTAAAAATAACCTGCGGCAATTGAGTAAATTCGATGCGTGACACCATCCAAGGGCTGCCAACGATGATGGCTTGAGTCTTGGATGGGTTCACCTGTAGCCCATAGTCAGCACTCCATCGACAAATACGTTCGAGATCCAGATTTAAGGTGCTAATTGCTTCTGGTAGCTGATCCATCGGAGCTTGAGTGTATATTTGGAGATCATCTGCATACAAGTGGTAGCTTGAAACCAATTGATTTGTCATAGAATTTATGAAAATAGTGAAGAGTAACGGAGATAGAACGCCACCCTGCGGCACACCAGCTGTGACATCACACCAAGAAGAAAAAGTATCCTCCAGATGCGTTCGCTGCCGGCGGCCAAACAGGTAACTTTGAAACCAGTCAATCACTGTTGGAGATATGTTAATAGAGCGGAGTATGCCAAGCAGGATTTGGAAATCCAACGTATTGAATGCGTTACTAAAATCCAGTAAGGACAGTACGGTGAGGTTTCCCTTCTCCATGCCCACTCTGATATCCTCTGTTACATTCACGAGTGCAGTGACAGTACTGTGCCCTGGACGAAAACCAGATTGGAAGGAGTTTAAAAGAGAGTTTTTACATAGAAAAGAATTGATTTGAGTGTTAACAAGACGTTCAAGCACTTTAGATAGGAAAGGAAGTATAGAGATAGGACGATAGTGAGAGTGAGTGGATGGATTGCGAGTTTTGGGTAAAGGAATAACTTGGGCTTGTTTCCAAGAGGATGGGAAGGAGCCACTAGTTATAGAAAAATTAAAAATATGTGTAATAATAGGAAGAATCTGGTCCATAATAGGCAATATCATCTTACGGCTGATACTGTCACTGCCAACGGCATTCGACGTTATTGACATAATGCTCTTCTTAACACCACAATCAGTAAATTGTTCGAAGAAAAAAGGAAAATAATCAGGAGTTGGAAGCGATGAAAGATAATCAAGTGTAATGGCCTTGGTGGTCCCTGTGAAACTGGACGAAGAGGAGAAATGCGCATTAAGTGCTTCGAGGTCTATCGAATTAGAGTTAGAATTTTGTTTAGACTTTCCAACTCCTAATGTTCTTAAGAATTTCCATACGCTAGATGAATCACAGTTTTCTATGGATTTGTGGATGTGTTGGCGTTGTGCATTTCTACACTCCTTGTTGCAGTGATTCCGAATTTTTACATATTTGTCGAAATTTTCAGAACTCGGACGGCATTTGTATTTATATTTCACCGCAGCTTTCTTTGCCATTATATCTTTAATAGCGTCAGTGAGCCAAGGAGCTGGTAGATGTTTTATCCTAATAGCGCGGACAGGTGCATGGGTGTCAAATAGGTCAACTAATTTTGATGTGAACAAATCAACTTTTTTATCAACACTTTCTGCAGTAACTAAAGGATTCCAATCAATTTTCTTAGCATCTTCACGAAGATCACAAAGATTCATACCACTAAAATTACGCTGCCACAGAACTTTCCGCTTTGCCTTAGGAGGACGAAGGGTATAGGAAAGGAAAATTAAATCATGATGAGAAAAGGCATCAGCACTGCATTGGCCATGCTTAGCAACATGATTAGTAGAGGAAACAAGAATTAGGTCAAGAATCCCTTCTTGGAGTGCGATTAGGAAGATGATGGGTAGTATTGAGAGGATAGAAAGATTGTAAGATTGTGCCGCGTGGCGGAAACGGATACCGCGAGAGTCATTTTTAACCTGGCATGTGTTAAAATCTCCCATAATAATTGTGTGGCTGTACGAAAGGGTGAACTTTTCTAGCAGGCTCTCAAAGGACCCAAAGAAGTCTATATCTGAAGACGGGAAGTAATAGACACCGACTAAAATCTTCGTGTGCTGAAGCTCTATTTCCAAGAAGAGATGCTCACTCGCAGCAGAGGGAGGTGGCTGTGCCGATACATCAATGACGTTAAAAGGAATATGTGAGCGCAAATAAATAGCGACACCACCACCAACCGTTGCTGAACCACGATCATTCCTTATTAGATTGTAACCAGGAAGAATATATGGAGTAGACGAGTGACACAGCCTGAACCAGGTCTCCGATACAAGAATAGCATCAATGTCCTTACAGGTAAAGCTTGTCAGCATATCATGGAAGTGGGCAGGAATACTCTGTGCATTGAAATGAACAACATTGAAATTCTTACAGACATCAGAGAACTGTGATTTTAACGTGTCATGAAGTGATTGGAAGCTTCTAAAACTATCAATACTGTTTAAGCTGGAGGCTGAGTGATAACTGTCAGTATCACTCTCATATTCTGAGTCTGTCATCAATTCTACACGTCCAAAAAAAATAATTATAAAAACTAAATAAATAAATAAATAAAAATAAAATAAATAAAAATAAGATTAAGAAAATATATAAATATAATAAGAATATAATATATAATGTATAATAAGAATAAAATATAATAAATATAATATCAGTAATATAAAAGTAAATCAAATTTTCAATCCACCCGCCAGTTGAGTGTTAGAGTAAGAAATTTAACTATGAACACTGTTTTAGAACAACTAAAAATGAAAAGAACAATAAAATTTACAAACCACTAATCATTTCTGAATGCAAACTATTATAATATATCAAATTATTATATTCAAAACCGAAACGTAACCTGCCTTCATAAACCACACAAGCGTCAACTGGCAGTATGGTCAAACGACCTTAGCCTGTTCCAATGGACGAAGTACTCAGAGGTAAGTCAGGTAAGAAATGTCAAGTTGACGCTTGTGACGTCCAATGACAGCAAATGACAGCATCAGAACAACAAGTGTCAGTCAGTGAGTTGGTAATTGGTAATATGAAAATAAAACATTGAAGAAAAAGTTATTGAGTATGTACCCTAGTTTCAAAATGTAATTTTAGAAAGTAGGTACATGCCAAAAAACTGGTACCAGTGAAAAGTAGATAGGTAAATTAACAAATGCTGATGACACTATTAACAATGATACGGACGACAGAAAAATACAGTAGGTAATTACTTCTTGCTGCGCTTACTCCTCGTGTTGACACCCTTCGATGGTTCCGGCTGTGATTGAAGACAATCCTTAATGTTGGCCAACTCGGAAAGCGAACACATACATAGCATCACGCCTTTTTCTCCGAAGGGGTAGGCAGAGGTGTGCAAACACACCCACATCTCGCCAGCTATGTTAGGTCCCATGTAATTGTGTTTAAGACTTGTATAATCGTAAGTCTGCTGATTTTTTTTAAAATGTTCTCAAACTTATAACATTTTGTAACTCTAGTTTTATTTGCAACCTTTGAGCAATCTCCAAATAATAACAGTGAAAGTTTTATATTTAATTTTATGATTTTATTTTTTTTAATATTTTTTTATACTGAGTTCGCCAAATTGATGCCGCCCGCCTGGTGGTAAGTCGTGACGACGACGTCTAGCGATTGTGGGCCACTCTCACAGCACACAGCGTTGTTCGGGATCGGAAGGAAGAGGGCGGGATCAGATTGAAGAGAACACTCGCCGTGGTAAATACGGTAGAATGCAGCCAAGCAAGCTATTGTTCGGCGCTGAGCTAGCGGCTCAATGCTTCCCGTTACCTCCGGACAATCTATAATACGGATAGCCCGTCGCTGCATAGCGTCGAGAGCGTCCAGCAAATACTTCGCGGAGCCGTCCCAGAGGTGAGAGCAGTATTCGACGCAGGATCTAATCTGCGTCTTGTACAGCAGACACCTCTGGTGCGGTGTAAAGAATCGCTTTACCTTATTCAGTTAAATTGTGAAGCTGTATCTACAGGAAAACCAACCTACTGGCCCACAGACGCTGATAGGATTCCAGACCTGATTGATTTCTTCATCTGTAAAAATATATCTAGGGGTGATTTTACTATAGAAGAGGGCCATGACATGAACTCGAACCATTCCACTATATTACTTACATTAAGTAGACGTATACTATTTAATGAAATACAACCGATATTTGTCAATAAATATACAGATTGGGATAGTTTTAGACTAGACCTAGACAGTAGTATAGAATTAAGAGTTCAACTTAAAACCGCTGAACAATTAGACCTAGAAGTAAGTAAATTTATCGTAACTATACAACAGGCAGCTTGAAAAAACACTCCTAACAAACAAAAAATCATAAAAAAACTGTTTACCCTGAATATATCTTGGATCTAATTATATTTTTTTACAGCGGAGAAGATGGTACTTGACCAGAAATCCTCAAGATAAAACTGAGCTTAACACCATGACTAAACGTCTCAAAAGAGAAATAATAAGCTATAATAACTCGTTAACTAATAGCTATCTACGTCAGTTAACAACTGACTGAAAGTCAGATCACTCATTATGGAAAGTGACAAAGAACATTAAAAGACCATTTCACTATTACCAACAATAGCAAAACTATTTGAGAAACTATTACTAAAAAGACTTAAACCAGTTATAGAAAATAATAATGTTATACCTGATTATCAGTTTGGCTTTAGAGAATCACATTCAACTATTGACCAGGTACACAGGATATCTAATATATTTGAAACAGCGTTAGAAGACAAGAAAGTGTGTTCTACCATATTCCTTGATGTAGCACAAGCTTTCGATAAAGTATGGCACGACGGCCTCATACACAAACTATGTCACCGAGGCAGTTTGCGGACATTCTTGAGTCATACATAACCAACAGAGCATTTCGCGTTCTACACGAAGACGCCTTCTCAGAAATAAGGCCTATCAAAGCTAGGGTACCACAGGGAAGCACACCAGTGATATCCCAGTTAGCGAAAATCATCCTATTGCCACTTTTGCCGATGATACGGCTATTATGGCGATAGGTAATAATCATGAAGAGGCTGTTAAAAAAGTCCAAATAACAGTTAATATAGTTCTTAACTGGACTAAAAAATGGAGGATTAAGCTAAATGAAAGCAAGTCAATTCACTTTGACTTCACAAATAAAAGAGCACAATATTTTCCTGTATATATTAATGGCCAACAAGTCCCATACGCAAATACAGCGCTGGAAAGCACACTTCAAGAAAAAACGAACAGACTTGAAAATACGCTACCAGAAAAGGTACTGGCTGCTTGGAAGACACTCTCCCTTATCATTACATAACAAAGTCCTATTATACAAACAGGTATTGATGCCAGTATGGACTTATGGTGTCCAGTTTTGGGGCTGTACCAGTAAGAGCAATCGTCAAATCATCCAACGATTCCAAAATATAGTGGTCAGGGACATAGTTAATGCACCTTGGTACATTCGCAACTGTGATATACACCGATACCTAGACATGGACGACGTTGATCGAGTCATACAAAAATATGCAGAAGCTCACGAAAACAGACTTCATAACCATGTGAATGTTGAGGCAATCCAGCTTCTTGACATCACTAATATAGTAAGTAGACTGAAACAAACGAAACCGTTCGAGTTAGTTTAGTGTTTTTAGTGACAAATAAATAAATGTAGTGATAAGTGCTGCGTACAAAGAACACACGAACAAAGTGTCTTCGCCTTAATAAAAACTGAGTAAGTGTTAATGGACGCATGCTTAGTGTTATGTTGACGTAGTAAATTAGGTGAAATGTATTTACTTATTAGTCAATTTGGCTAGATTGTAATCTAAATAAAGTACTAAGGTACTTTATTAGTAAAAAAAAAAACCTTATTCAGTATTCCTAGTTTCCGCGAAGCTAGCCCTACACATCTTTCGATGTAGTTTTTATTATTGAGCTCTCGACGAACATCTATGCCAAGGATGTCAAGGTTGTCCTTAATTGGTAATAATGCATTCTGATGAGAGGGTAGGGGAAGGAAAGGGGAGCTCAGAAGTTAACTAGTATGTATAGTAATTTTTAAAATTGCCTATTATAATTCATTCGATAAAGTTGAAATATGTTTCCCAATTATTCAAATTGTCAAAATACAAATTTGTCCGAGCAAAACATATTCTACGAAATGCTTTTATTGTTTTCAAATAAAAGTATTTCGTAGAATACCGGGTAAAACAAGATACTCTTTAAACAAAACAAAAGAAGTTATATGGCAAATATCAACCTTAAATAATGGTGATAAAGTATTAAATAGAACTAGTAATATATTCATAGACAGATAAGAATAATGGTGATTTACAGAAGAATAATTGGGAAAATAAAACAATCACGCCACACTGAATCACATACATAATCACTTAGATAATGAGTTCGTAAAGCATTGTGTGTATACATGGAACATAACGCTTTTGTGAAGATTAATTACAAATACAACATAAATAAATATGTCTACATGTGATATTTTATGTAGACAGTTGATTTATCAAAGCTGTTTGATATTTTGAACCATTAGCAAAACTTAACTTTTAAATAAATCAGGTATTAATGCTGAGAGCCTTTTCAACAGAGACTTAACTACGAATTATTTTTGCTGTATCGCGTTTTTGAAAATCACATGTATTTTTCGTTTATATAAATCGATATAAAATTTCAAACGTAGAAAATAATTAATACTAAAGCTGTTCAAATATTTAAATAAATTTATTATTTTTATTATAACGAAATATAATATTAGGTATGCTGTCTGTCAAAAGATTAAGAGGAGGAATACAACGCACAAAAGATGAGACAAGTTTAACGATTAATGAATGTCTCGAACAAGATTTAGATAGAAGAGTGGTGTAGATTTTCGTTTTCGTAGGACGTTACCACGTCTCCAAGTTTTTTTTAAAGATTTAGGTCAATAGAATTGGTGGATTCAATTCTGAAGTTCAAAGGGAGATTACGTGAAAGTAGGCCACTTATTTACAATATTTAGACGCAATAATGGGAAATTTCCTCCGCGTCATTGCTGACTGGAAAGGTTTTCGCAGTTATACCACTGAATAGCAATGCTGATTCGTAACTATAGGTAAACAAAGATCCTACAATCAAATTAACATAACCACTCGAACAAGCGCGGACCAAGAGTTGCATGTTTAATTAATTATATTACTTAGTAAGTACGCGGCGTATGTGGGCGGTCTATGGGAAACTAAAATGAAGTTAGTAAAGTACCATCAAATTTACTTAAGAGCGTGTATGAAGATTTAAAGGTAGTCTTTAAAAGCTTTTGTTATTGTACACCTAGAATCATACACTTATTCAATAGTTTTTCTTCCAAAAGAGATTGATATAAAAGTTTTATAAATATAGCTATTATTATAGCTAGTTGGCGTCTACTTCTTATTAAAAGAAGAAAGTAATGAAGTAACAAGCCAACAAACTATCCAATCTATATATTTCTGTATTTCAAAGCAATGAGTTTGCTTAAACTATTCGTAAAATATTTAGATAGAAATTATAAATAAATCACTAAAACTGAAATGTCTTTTTTTATAGATCATCGGGAGGACTCAAACCTACGCCCTTTCTCTAACAAGGGAAATGCTCTGACTATTAAGTTATGATGACCGACATCATTCTGATCTTTGCTTAATATTATAATATCTCGATAGCGTGGGTTCGAATCCGGCGATTAAATTTCAGTTTTTGTTATATTTTCATAATGTGTATCTAAATATCCAATCAATACCTAAATTATAATAAAGTTACAACTATTCAATGTCTGTGACCGCGCTTTAGGACCACAAACAACCAAAATTGGACCGTACGTACGTTTGACGCGTGGCGCAGTGATAAAGGTCCTACTTAAGTGGACCTTTTAAACAATACAGAAAGAGGTAAATAATCAAAACCATATATTTTAAGCCGCTGCTCAAGTAATAGTTAACAATAATTAACATACGTAGGTCACACTATAAGTTTTGCGTAACTTAAAAAAACAACATGTTAAAACCAAAATATTATGTTTATTGCTTTTCAAAATACTCTTCTTTACATTTTAAACATTTTTTCATGCGATCGAACCATTTTTTAAAACAGGAGGACCACAGATCTGAAGGCATGTTTTCTACGTGCTGATTGAACGCTATCACTGCCTATTCGGAGTTGGTAAAAGTGAAACCTCTCATCAAATCTTTGATTTTGGGGAAAATACAGAAATAACAGGGTGCTAGGTCGGGGCTATGCGCAGGATGGGTGACGAGTTGTACTTTTACGGAAGCTAAAAATGACTTTGTTTTGTTGGCCGTGTGTGAAGAAGCGTCATGTCATGATGATGTAGGAGAACGCGGCCCTGGGTCGTCTATCGCGAACTTTTTCTAACACCCTGGGTAAAGAAATTTTAGAATACCACTCGGCATTAACACTCTTTTGATCTTCAAGTGGAATTGTACAGATGGGACCCGTAGCTGAGAAAAAAAACGCGATCATTTTTTTTATCAACGTTTCTCGCCTGCCTCACTTTTGTTGGCTTGTTCTCATTTTCAAACACCCATTCACAAGATTGCTGTTTTTTTTTCGGGTTCAAAACAATAAATCCACGTTTCGTCTCCTGTGACAATGTCATAAACAGCATTAGAATGTCCGTGGTACTTCAGTAGCATCTGTGAGCACCATTCCACGCGAGCCCACTTCTGCTCCGCTGTCAGTTCATGAGGGATCCAACGACAATAAAGTTTCCGAACTTTCAATTCTTCGTGTAAAATTTTCTGGATTTGACTCATACCAATCCCCAATAGTCCTCGAATTGTCTCATAGGTAATCCGCGGGTTTTCTTCAATTAACCGCTTAACAGTAGCCACATTATTTTTGTTGACGGCAGTCGAAGGCCGCCCTTCACGAAATTCGTCATGTAAAGAAACTCGACCTCTCTCAAATTCAGCAAACCATCGCCTCACGGTGCTCAAACAAGGTGCTTCTCTCCCAAAAGCATTTTGAAGACGAGTGTCACAGTCTTGCGGAGAGAGAGAACTTTTAAAATCATAAAAAATCATCGCTCTTAAATCTTTTCGACTTAATTCCTTTTTCGTTGCATACGTAGAACTTTGATGTGTGATAAAAAACAATTGACAAATGATTTCCCGCCAATTGTTTTTTTTTATTACTAAGAAGGTTGCAACGTTTAAAAAAATATACCATTCAAAATTCAAATAGTTCCGATTAGCTAGAAGTGCAAAACTTTTAGTGTAAAATTTCGTGACCCAGAAACGGGTACACTTTTCCACGCCGTTGGATCTCCGAGCAAACAACTAGTTATTTATGGGATCAGTATTTGTAGTATCTAACAATAAGTTATGCAAGTAACTTCGTTGAAAAGCCCTTTGTCACTAAATGAGAGCTTTATGTGAACTGTGTCTGTTTGTCGAAGTCAAATATATATAAATATTATAATTACCATTCATCATCTGCCTGCCCTCATCCCATTTATTTGGGGTCGAAGCAACATGTTTTTCCTCTCCACATATCCCTGTCAGCCGTCATCTCCTTTGTCACTCCCTTTCTTGTCATATCCTCTTTCACGCATTCTATCTATCTATCTTTTTTATGTCAGTTTTGCGTATACTATCGAATGCATTGAGTAATAAGCTGGTAATTTGAAATTACACACAAATACATCAATTTTATTTATCTGTATGGATATGGATATTACTTATACCTACTATTAATATACAAAATGAAACTTATGAACTAAGGCGGAGAAAAAACCTGACAGTAAAAACTCTCGGCTAAAATGTTAAAAAACCTATACAGCAAAATCCTGCAACTACGTGTGGAATAATCATATATGGTTGCGTACAGTTGTTTTCACCTAAAAATAATGACTACTAAATCTAAATTGTTTCCATTGCATACTCACCAAAAGGTTCAGTTGAGCCTTAAATCAAAGGAATCCTTTCATTACAAACTTTACAGAAGTTACAACAATAGCCATAAATTGGTTGGTTTAAAGCCTTTGTACTTATAATGGTTCACAAAATACACAAGCTAGATACATTTCATTTATATTATCTTTAACTCGTTAGTTAACGTGGGAGGCATAATGGGCGCCAATTTGAGGGCCTTTTTCGATCGGTATACTGTTGTTCTATGAAAATGACCTCTAAACACCAGACTTTGACCGACCCCCACATGAGGCGGTCGGTCAATGATGACTTAAAAATCTACGTTATCCAAAGGGTAAAACGGGAACCCTATTACTGAGAGTTCGCTGTCCGTCAGTCTGTCTTGCGTTGTATCTCATGAGCCGTGATAGTTAGAAAGTTGAAATTTTCACAGATGATGTATTTCTGTTGCCTCTATAACAACAACATAACAGAATATAATAAATACTTAAGGGTACAAATACTTAAGGGGCTCCCATACAAAAAACATGTTTTTTTACTGTTTTGGTACGGAACCCTTTGTGCATGAGTCTGACTTGCACTTGACCGATTTTTTTCTAGAGTTATTCAACCAAATTAATAACAGCAGTAGCAATTACTTTAAGTGTACTCTTTGAAAAGTTCTGAGGATTCCTTTTGTCACAAAGTCCATAGTATACAGAGTTTATCACGAGTCATTTTCTGTAGCCAGTAATTTCGCTATGCTCTACTTATTTTAAAAAGCTTTTCGAGTTAGAAACATAATTTCCCTTCTTGAGTTCGCAATTCGGAAGTTTCGGGATCACTGCCCAACCAAGACTTGCTCAAGAAGTTATAATAAGCGAGTTCAATTAATATTTATTTATTTGTTTTAGGAAGGCTTACAGACTAATAAAAAGTAATGGATTACAATATGTTTAACAATATTGCTAATTACAAGCCTACACATAAATATGAAACTTCTATTTCTATCAATAGCATAACAGTGCAATAGTACAATAAAACGATGCCTCGCTAACTGAGTTCACCGACGCGACAGCGGCCATTGTCTCGCCAAAGATGTTGTCACCCATCACGTCGTTTAATTATGCTGGGCCTTGTACAGAACAGTGGTATCGGGACTTCATTAAACTCTCTCACACTGCGAGTCCGAAATCCATTTTTAATATAATTAGTAGCATCTGCACGGACATTTAACAAAGGCCGCTGCCTCAAGCCCAGCTGGTGCGTGGAGAAACCTATATCAGAGAGGAGTTCCGGGCAGTCTATAGAGCCGTTTGCTATACCAGCCAAGCAACAGACGTCGCTCACATTACGCCTGTATTCATGAGGAAGAAAATGATACCGTTTACATCTATCTGTATAGTCCGTCGAAAACTGTCCAGCCTTAAAATCCAAGTAGCGCAAGAATTTAGCTTGTATGTTTTCTATACGAGAGATATACTCGTAAGTGTCATAATGCGGGTTCCACACCGGTGATGCATACTCGCGGTGGCTCCGGACATATGAACAGTAAAGAAAAATCTAAACCATTCTCGAATCCCCTTGAACACACAAACAATTTCATCAACATCGGTCCAACCGTTTAGGAGGAGTTCAATTACAACGTCTGTCGGGTCCGCTATCTTCTTTATCAAGATAAAGATGATGAATGATCTTTTTTTGCAGGATAACGTCTGTTGGTTCCGCTAATTTATTATATAATATTTACAAGGAACAGGAAAATAAAATTAAGAAAAACTTAAACAAACTACAAACTATACCATCTAAAACTAAAAACTAAAATAAATAGGTAAAGCAGGGAGTTTTAGGCTGAGTGCCCATAACACAGGCAGTTTCCCGCGCTGAATTGCTTATGAAAGTCTTTGCGCGAGAAAGCTGCCTGCGCGAGGATCACCAGTCTCTTCCCTTAGTATTTAAATTGTGTCTGTCACTCAGTTTGGCAAAGCTATGCAAAGGGTGCGTTGCCTGAGGGCGTCGGCGTAACGTGCTACGCCGACGATACCCTCGTCACGGCGCGGGGTGCAACGTACCAGGAGGCAGCACTCAAGGTCACGACGGGTGTTGCTCAACTCGTGGGTCGGATACGGCAGCTGGGACTGGAGGTGGCCTTGCACAAGTCCGAGGTTCTGTGTTTTCACAGACCTCGGAACGGTCCACCTGAAGGTTCCAGCATAAATGTGGGAGGCGTTAGCATCGGGATCGTACTTGATAGCTGATGGAACTTCGGACCACATTTTCGAAGGTCCCCAAGGTGACACAGGCATCGGTCGCGCTTTCGCGACTGATGCCCAACCTAAAGGGACCCAACGCTTCCTGTAGGAGACTGTACCTGGGGATCGTGCGGAGTATGGTACTATACGGGGCTCCGGTATGGGCGGCGCGTTTGACGGCCAACAACTCAACGTTCCTTAATAGACCGTTGAGGACCTTGGCCGTCAAAACAATAAGGGGCTACCGCACGATCTCCGGAGAGGCTGCATGTCTCCTAGCCGGGACCCCTCCATGGGACCTGGAAGCGAGAGCCCTCTCTTCTCGAGAAATCGATGACCAGCGGTCCCAACTCCGCCAGGATCTCATGGAGTCATGGAGGGTGCGACTTGAGCAACCCAAGTGGGGTACCACCATCATCGCGGCGGTGAGACCGATCATGGACGATTAGCTGCAGAGGCAGCATGGTGACCTCACGTATCGTGCGACGCAGATCATTACCGGGCGTTAAGGTTTGAGGAAGAGGCTCAAGTACGCCGAGCTGGAGCCGTTGTATCACTTTGTGCCAGTGGCGGTGGAGACTTTGGGGAGCTTGGCCTCTTTGCCCCAAAGAGGCCAAAAGCCTTATAAGGGCGATTGGGCAAAGGCTCATAGAGACCACGGGTGACTCTCGCTCCGGGTCGTTCCTGATGCAGAGGATGGCCGTCGCAATCCAACGTGGAAATGCGGCAAGTGTGATGGGCACCTTTGTACCGGGCGCGATCAGGGGCGGGTTATTTGATTGAGCTATTTTATTTAGTATTAAGGTGACATATTTATTTTGTTAACATATTGTAAATTTGACATTGACTAATAAACTTTAATTACTGAACTATAGTTCATTAATAAAGTAATAGTTAATAAAAAAGTTCAGGTTCCCAAAATATTCATTTACTTAATTTTCTTAAATCTGTGCTCGTGCAAGTGTTTATTAAAGTAATTGAAAAATCTACCTGTACGTATGTGTTCAAAATTATCTTTATAATCTTCCATCCATCCCTACAGACCTTTCCCCTACTGCATGGATGGACATCCTCCAGAGTGGTGGGAGAGCTCTATATCACACTGGCCAGACGGGTCGTTACATGATTTTAAGCTGAGTTTAACGCTTTGACCTTAGTTGTAATGACTTTAAGTGAAACCAGAATTCTATATTTATTTCTTTAATTTTCATTATACACAACCAATACATCATCTATTGAGCAGGTCCTACAATGTTATCTTGATGCCGTGCCCACCCCAAGAACCATATCACTGTCATGACATGGGCACAGCATCCTACAGTTCGGCGTCCAACTATGTAATTGCAGCAGTATTCTTCTATGGCCTCACGGCCTGTTTCCGTATTGGAAATTAATATATACACAAAATATGTTTTTCGACTGATATGCCGACTAGCAATTCTTGCTCTAATTAATATTTGATTATCACCAAAAATGAGCTCCTCCATAGTAGTATTTCTGGAGTCTCGAGATATTAATGATTTTAAAGAATGTATGTTATATCGAAGAACGCACAAAACCACAATAATACGAGTACAATGAATGCAGATTGCAGAATGCAGTGTTTGGGGTACAGCCGTATGTCAATGTCAATGTCATTTGATTTGACAACTTACGTGAGAAAGAGAGGGAGAGCTTTTTTTTAATTCTCTAGCTCTAGTAAAAAAAGCTCTAACAAAATAAAATATATCTCTAACTAAACAAAATAAAATATTGATTTATCGATTACCGTAATAAGAAAATCAGTATTTTGTAAGCTTACTGTCAATAAATAATTATAACATAACGTGTGTGAAAATCAATAGTTATTCATGTTATTCCCATCGCCCAACATCGGTACAATGTTGGACGACACAACCTTCCGCATTGCCACTTGCCTTCGGTTGGGTACACCTTGTGTATCCCCGCATCATTGCACCTGTGGAGTAGCCGTCGATAATCTGGGACACCATGGCCTTTCTTGTAGCAGAAGCGCGGGTCGTATACCTCGGCACGCTATTCTAAACGACATAATTCGTAGGGCTCTTTCCACCGCAGGTGTTCCGGCCGTACGTGAACCAAATGGTTTAGCACGAAGCGATGGAAGGAGACCGGACGGTATGTCGTTGCTACCGTGGAAGATGGGAAGGCCTTTGGTGTGGGACGCTACATGCGTTGACACCTTAGCACCTTCACACCTTCCAAGCACATCCGGATGTGCCGGCGCTGCTGCTGCATATCGGCTGAAGGCTTTAAACGGCGTAAATATGCTAACCTAGCAGGTGATAACATATTTGAGCCGTTTGGGGTTGAGACACTGGGGTCATGGGGTCCGAGTGCTCGCCGCCTTTATAGAGACATTGCTAAACACCTAATCGATGCTTCTCAGGACCAGAAGGCTGGCTATTTTCTGGCCCAAAGAATAAGTATCGCCATCCAACGTGGCAACACAGCCAGCATTCTGGGAACCTTCCCAGTCGGCAATGACGCGGAGGATTTTTTAAACGATATTTTGTAATGTAAATATTTTTAGTCTATAATTATGTTTATTTTGTATATTGTAATTCTTATTGTAAGTAAATACAAGCTTTTTCAAGGTTATTCATGTTAGATAAAGTTAAGTTAATTAAAAATCTTAATTCCACGTTGTACGAATTATACTATTTAACTAGCTTTTATAAAGGTTGGTAACAATAAGGAATGCAAAATGTCGATTGCAATTGGCGGTCGTCGATGCAACTGATTAATTATTATTTAAAATGTCGAAAATAATGTCGTCTTATATTGAATTAAGGATAGTGAAGAAAATCCATCTTGTTATTATAATGTCACCGTAAGATTGTAATCACACTCTATAATGTCACCGTAAGATCTCACTTGTATGATTAATGGAATGATTGTAATTACTGGCAATTGTAAAAGAGTGGCCTTGAGGCATTGCCAGGTTTGTCTTTTAGGGCACTTTTCATGTCATGCGTTTTCATTATTTAATTGTTTCACCAGCAGCGTGCGGATCTCGTCCGCAATGCGTGTCGATGTCAACGTCAAATTAGTACCGACTAGCCCCGTTACCATAGCATAGTGCGGTCGGTTGACATGAATCGCATTTCATTATTGCATGTTATTTGAATTTGACGTTGACATCGACACGCACCACGGGCGAGATACGCACGCTGGTGGAAAACGCTTCAAAGGAAAAGCAGAATGCTTTACAGGCTCTACCTCTAAAAACTCACTCTTTTCCATTCGCCAGTTATTGCATTTATTATGCCAGTCTTGCGAGATTGCTTCATATCTGACAGTATTTACGATTATGCGGTGACATTGTGAGTTTTTAGAGGTAGAGCTTGTGAGAGAAGAATCTGGCAATAAAAACTTAGGGTCACTCTTTTCCAATTATTATAATATATAGTATTAGTAGTATCGACGTATAAATATAAAAAAAAACTCTAGTTGTCACTGAGACCACACCCGTTGCATGTCACAGTAAAATAAGTTTCGTAGTCGCTTGTGGCAAACATAAACTATTATGCATTAGAGAGTTGACAACAAAATGAGAATAATAAAATATCTACCTAAAATCGAGGAATAATAACGACAAGTCATAAATGTTTTTTTTTATTTTTTATATTAGGTTCGTCAAATTGACGCCGCCCGCCTGGTGGTAAGTAGTGACGACGTCTAGCGATTGTGGGCCACTCTCACAGCGCACAATACTATAGAGAGTGGCCCTCAACTTGACGACCTACTGATGTGCCTCTTCACGCTCCGCTTAAAGAACCCAGGGTTAAATGTGGGAGGAAACACGTGCACAGGCAGGGCGTTGCAGGCCATTATCGTTCGGCAGAGAAACGAACGTTTAAAACGTTCGGTTTTCGCGAACA